>JAHPZR010023164.1:0-14672 GCA_019787425.1 Platygyra sinensis | reverse complement strand
AAAAAATTGTTATTAATTTTAACCATGTCCTTGTCATATCATGCAACTTAATTGGATGTGCCACAAGGCGTTCTGTTGTTGTTTTTGTTATGCCTTGACCACCATGTTGGACATGCTAGTTTACAAGTTGAAAATTGTAAAGCGCATATAGCATACTTTAAGGCATCCTATACAGTTGTTGACATACATGTACCACAGTCCGATCCAGCCATTACATTCTATGTCATGCAAAGGGCCTATTTATTCACAGTCTTTAAACACTTTACGCATAGCTCTAGAGACAACTTGGACACCGTTTAGGCACAACTTAGACACAATTTTGGGACAACTAAGCCACATTTTATGCACACACATAAAAATATGTTGCACACCTCATGCACAACCCAGGCACATTTCATGCACAAACTCTTCATTCCAAGGCATGCTTTAGAAACTAATCTTAGATTTAGATTTTTGTGAGGATGACTTTTAAGCTACAGTATACTGTAGTATGTACTAGACATACTTAATTATAGCTTACCATTTTTCCTTTCATTTATTTAATTTTTTTTTTTGGGTGCACCTTACAATATCTTCTTCCCTGACCCTCACTGGGTTTGCTTCAATGTAATTGTCATCAAGTATCCGTTTCCTATGATCCCATGCTTGGCTGTTTATAACAGACCCTTTGCATGATCCGGTAACATGGTACATTATGGAATTAACCATACTGGGATGCAAGTTACACAGTGGGACATCAGAAGCAAAGAAACTAGCACCAGACCAGCCCGACGTTCCTTTGTTTTCAAAGTCCCACTGTGTAACCAATGTCCCAGCATGGCTAATGCCGTGCCATGCATGTGACTGGTCAGATCATGCAAAGGGCCTATTTTTATGTATTTTTAATTATATTTAATAAATTGCAGGAGATCCTAAGACGTTTAGAGGATGAAGGAACAAGAACCTTGTTCACTGATAGTAAATCACAATATCATCATAGCATAAAAAAGGCAAGTCTGTTGAAATAATGGTAAATTCCATATACATGTACAGTGGAACCCTATTTAATGCAGTGACCAGTAGGCCACGAAGATCTGGCTGTATTAACGGGTCGTCGTATTAAAGGGCTTCTTTAAATAAGGAAATGACTGACTTGAAATAAGAAAATGACTGATGGAGCTTTAGTTCAGGCCAGAATAAAGGACTTGGCCATAATAACAATTTGGCCTCATTAACAGGGTGGATCATGAAGTGGGGTTCCACTGTAATCAATATTTTTGTGGGAGTGGGGGTTAGTGAAGGTGAGTGGTGGTAGTGAGTAATGTATGTACCTGCAAGGAGCCATGGTAGTTGTATTTCATAATCTTGCACTGAATGTTTGGCTTTAAGTGTATACATGTAGTCAACTTAGAACTATGATGATTCCCAAAGGGGCATCTCATAGAAGGAACTGGCCATTAAAGAATGATTCAAAGGTTGGATTTTGTTGGGACACTTGACATTTTTATTTATACAGTCAAGACATGTATTGTAGCTCGCTGGAAGTGACCTTAAACAGTCCAAACAGCACTAAGAGAAAAAAAAAACAAAATTAGTGTGAAAGACCTCAGTACTGTCATGTACTGGTATGCTGTAGGTTATTTATGTATGAGGCCAGTTTTGTAACAGGGCATCTGATTGGGTGCAGAAAAAATTGGAAAATTATGCGGAAATTTTTGGCAATATTATGCAGAAGAAAGTGACGATTATGTGGAAATTTCTAAACTAAATAAAAATTGTTCCCTTGGATACACTTTAACGTCTTGCCAAGAATTTTAGTCCTTTATGACATGTTTGAACTTTTGCTGCCATTCATGGACAGGTATTTCTTTGTTCAATGCAGTTTTTCCATAGTTTTTGTTGTCAAGTTTGTTTGAAGCTTAGTAACCAGGCATTAAATCAGACAACCAGACACCAGAAGCCCCAAACTAGAACCCAGGCCCTTCAAAGATGCATGGAATGCCTGGAGGTTTAAAATTGTTTATGAACCATAAGGCGTGTTTTTCGTTGCTGTTGTGGGTGAAAAACTTCTTTAAAATCATCAATCTCGTCGCTATTTTTGCTTCTGAGGATGGTAAGCAGTTGCTTTCTTGCTTATATGTAGCAATTTTTTTAGTTTTATGTGGAAAAATGCCCTAAGGATGCGGAGGATGCGGAAGTAGGCGACTTATGCGGATCTGCACCACCGCATCCTGTCAGATGCTCTGTTGTAACATACATGTAAGGATGTATTTCCACTCTCCCTCCCCCCTCAGTCCCTCAGTGGGATACTTGTCCATTGCAGGGTTACTCTCTTGAAACTTTACATTTGCTGGTAGACACCAGGTCCAGGTAGTTTGAAAGATGGATAAAACTATCCACTGGGTAAAATTAATCACTATCTAGTGGATAACATGGTTTGTTTTGTTAACACTTATCCACTAGATAGCGATTTATCCAGTGGATAGTGCTATCCAGCCTTTGAAAACTGGGGCCTGGTTGTGCAATGCTAACCGTCCGGCCACTGTGCCTGCTCATGTACGTGCATTATGTATAAATTCCAAAGTTTCATTTCAGGTCATTCCTGCTGTATTAGAAGCTATAAAGGATGCAGAATATGAGGGAACTTATATTAGACCAGTTAGTATTCACTTATGTAATTATTATTTTTAAGTAAACTCTTTTTTGCAAAAGTTACATTTTGTATGATTGTGTCACTAGCTAGTACACTGTAGAGGTGATTCAAAAAGTAAAGGTGTCAAAGTTCAAAATCTGTTGTCTTAATGCTACATGTAGCTTTATTATTCTTAGAAATACACAGACATACAAACATTTTCCTTGTGTCCAGCTAACAATAAATATTATCTAATTAATGGTTCATAAAGTGTTCACCATGGACTGTGGTGAAAGTTCGGTTAACCAAGTTTATTGGTAGAGACTGGTGTTTTGATCAGGGTGAAATGCATACTGCAATATGACGATATGACATTGCTGCAAAAGTTGATTCCATCTACAAAACGTATGATTCAGTGACAGACGTTTACAAGCAATACTGGACGATTTGTTCCACCGTGAGGCTCGTCTGACTTCCCTTCAAATCAGGCTGGTTTCAGAGAAGAAGTTCATCAGTTTCAGGTAGTGGAAAAAGTTCCAAGACCTCCAGACAAACATCATTTTTCTCCTTCTGGGATGACAATCTTTCGATCGATAACTATCATATGCAATGCAAACATTAAAAGACTTTCACTGGGATATTTTCTTCTACATGTAGTTCACTAATTTGCTATGAAACGACTTCAGTTTGTATCAAATTGATTTCAGTCTGTGTCGAATTGACTTTAAATGTGTATCAAAATTGACTTCCATTTGGTCGAAACGTTGTATCAAAACGAGCGCGCATAAACCTCTCAAATCCACCTCAGACTGCATTGTATCTTCGATGCGATGCACTTTGAGATCGATACAATTTGACAGATGGGTGACACGAAAGAACTTTTTAAGTTTCACAAAATTGGAGTGCTAATCAAAGAAATTACTCTATTCTTGAGAATTAGAACAGGAAAAAACTTTTACATTTAGCAAATGAATTTTGATCAGCAAGGCTGATCATGAGGATGTCCATGGCAAACAATTTTTTGGTTCTGTTATTTCTAAAGGCACCGTAACAACACGGTGCTGGAAACGATTGTTACCTTGAAATCCTAGGGCTTGTCAACTTTTTCAATAATGCAATCATACCTGCATACAGTTTATTGCAGTAGTGAAATTAAGTTTATGGTCATATTCAGATTTGGCTAATGGTTGTTTTTGTTACATAATTTACAATACAATGTATATGTATCTTTTCTTTTTTCTAAATGCTGCTGGCACTTGTTTTTTTTTGTTTTATTTCTTTTTTCATCATTAACTTACAGGAACCAGATAAGCCCTACAATATATTGATCTGTGGTTTACCAAATACTGGAAAATCTTCTTTAATCAATGCATTACGGAGGAAATATATGAGAAAAGGTACATGTACAGTACACAACATGTTATATCGACCAAACTTTACTATCAATTGATTTAATGTTAAATAAAGTGGTGCATGAAAAAAAGACCCTTACAGTATACTATAATTGTAAAATTAAGTGGCATCTGATAGACTACACGATTCCCCTACCAAATTACTTTAATTTCATTTCCTTGTACAGAAAAGGAGAATTTGTTGTACTGTAAGATGAGTCTCTTAAGGCTTTTGTCCATGGACCCCTTCAATTTGTCTCCTGAGCTGTTATTACTTGAATTAAAACATTTTTATTAATTAACCCTTTGATCAGCCATGACATAATTTATTACTTTTTTCATGTGTAATCTGTTGTTAGGTATAGCAACAAGAGTTGGAGCTGTGCCAGGAATTACTAGATCTGTTCAAGAGAAAGTTAAGGTACTGTTAGTAATAGTTTGATTTTAACTTTACACTAGTCCATCTGGTTAAAACAAACAAAAAATAAATATCACTTATTCAACAATTATTCTTTTCTCTGTCGAACTAAAAGTTGTACATGTATTTATCCACTTACAAGTATAATTTTTTTATTACTACTAAGAAAAACAGAACTGGTGGGATAATTCTAATCCAGCATTTTTGTCTTCATAATTTTTATTTTACATGTCATTTTTTTTTCTGGGACAGATGACGATTACTACTGACAACTTCTATTGTGCAGAGACAGTAACCGTAGTAAAACAGGCATTTCAACTTGAAGATAAAGGCTAGTTGCCTGAGAGAGTGACACTGTGGGAATAACTATTACATTATAAAAACAATAATTATTAAGTAAATTATATATTAATTAATAATATGATACGGTAACTAGTCTTGAGTTGAATTATTTGCCATATTGACCATTTCCATGGAAACAGCCATAAGCCATGTACATGTATTGAAACCTCAAAGGCCTGAGTGCCACACAACTATACTATACTAGCAGGTGCAATGTGCTTGCTTGAGGAATATTGGTCCTTGATTGTGTTCGTATACAGACCTCACTCCATTTGGCCATCCCTGCCACATTCTTGGACCAATCTTCCCCAGTGCAGCCCAGCCACATGATCCGTCATAGTTAACTATGGTTCCGTTAGTAAGAGGTTAATATTTTTCAGGTTTGTGATGAGCCAGTTACCTACATGTATGATACTCCAGGTAAGTTTGTGAACACGTTTCAATAACTACATACAGTATGTGTATTGCTGGTGTTTAACAAATACAACATTGACTGGTGTGCCTTTTTTCCTAAATTAGTGGAATGTACTTGAATTTTGCTGATTTCTGTCGTAAATTGTGAGTCAAGTCTTATTTTCTCTCCTCTTGAAAGCAACCTATTGTTATAATTAAATATATATACAGTGTATTTTCTCTTTTAATACTTTCATTTGGTTTTCAGGTGTTGTATCTCCTTATGTACCAACTCCAGAAGTAGGAATGAAGCTGGCTTTGATAGGTAAGGTGAAATTGACCTGTCCCAGAGGAGCTGCATAGCGGAGGGTAACAATTTTCTTGTCCATTGAAAGTTTTGTTTGACCTTCGGGTCCAGTAGAAAGTGTTAGTGTAACTGGACAAGGTCGGGTGCATGTTCATTTTGTGTACAGAAAGGATGGATCAAGATGATTGATTATTTGCACATGGACATAATGTACATAGTATGTCATATTTTATTACTTACACAGTATGTCATATTTCATTACACCACAGGTTGTTTTAAAGATCATATTGTTGGTGAAGACCTGATAGCAGATTATCTTCTGTATATTTTGAACAAGACAAAAAATTTTGAGTGAGTGTCAATTCCAATATCCTTTCAAGATGTTTATATGTTTTTGAAATATTGGAATAATTGTACTCAGTCACTTACTAGTTAAAATGCTTCTGAGGTATTGGTCTGTGCATGATTTTTGGCTTGCAGAAAACTGAAAGTGATAAAACAGGGTAAGCTATTGAATTTCCCTCCTTTATGGCCCTGTAGCACCAAAACAAGTTGGAATACACTTTCTCTACAAGTTGATAGGTTAATAATAGATTTTTATTTTTAATTAATTAATTATTTATTAATTTATATATTATTTATATATTTATTTATTTATCCTCAATTACTTTTAAACATAATTATTGCAAGCACGTATGAAAACAATAATTAAAAAATAATTTTGTTGAATTTGCACCATTTTAAAGATGATTTTCAGTCTATTCTGCACATTCTCTTCAAGTTTGTTTGCGTTTTTAGTGCAGAGTGCACTATTGGGATGGTTTGGGGGTTGATGCTGCTAACGCACTATGGTAATAAGGCCATAAGGTGTAAACTTTAATGTTTGTTTAATTAATTAATCTCAGTTAATTAATTAGCCTTGTTTTGAGCGAGTGGGGTAGGTACCTTTGATTGCTACGTAAAACGTACCATACTTTCATAAGTTCTTCCGTAACATCAGAATACTATAATTATATGGTTCCAATATTTTCTTGTTATCCTTGTGGTACTATTCTCTTAAGAACAAAAGCGATTTACATGAAGCACATGCGCAGATGCGCAGATTGATTAGCGTTAGTGTTAACTATATGTTGGGTTGATGCATTTCATACACAATTATACACAAACGTTTAGTGCTTTTCCTTGCAGTTGAACACAGTATGTAAGATGCATGCGCTCTAGCATTGTCAGCATGATACAATCCGTTTTCGAGTTCAGATTCATGCGTGCGATACCACACTCTCGTCTTAACAGCCAATAGCAGTCATATTTCGGGTAATAATTATCAGTTCCCCCTTTTAGTGCAAAGAACGCGTTTGTGACAGCATATCTTTTGGAATCATCCCTTGCTCTGTTCAAAAATGCCGTGTGCTGTTTTCAAACTACTTTGTGTTTGCTAAGCTTTAAACAGGGAAACGAATGGATCTTCTCAGTCGCTTGTTTATTTTCTCTCCTATGAAAGAGAACAAGAATTAAGTTCACAAATGTATTTACCCGGAACACTTCCGAGTTAACAGCGTCAATATATTACTGTAGACACTGTGGCACTCATGCACGGAAACCGCAATTAAATTTAGTCAGTCTTTGAGGGGGCGCATTCACCTACATGTACATGCATGTCTTCATGGAAGCTGACCACATGGTTCTTATAGTCATTGTTATATCAAATTTGTTTAAGTGTGGCATTTCAAAAGTAAGAGATAAGGATGGTGCAGTGATGACAGCGCTTACCTCCCATCAATATGGTCTGCTTTTAATTCCAGCCCTGTGCCATACTGTATGTGGGTTGAGTTTGATGTTGGTTCTCGCCTTGTTCCAAGGGTTCTTCTCCCTGTTCTCTGGTTTTCCTCCCTCCACAAAAACCAACACTCCAAATTCCAATTCTACCTGTGGATAAAGGACCTGCATGAAAACCGTCTAAGGGCGTGTTCGTTTGGGATATTCCGGAATAAGAATATATTCCGCAATATATTCCAGCTATTCTGCTCCTGGAAGCTAAATAGCCGGAATAGAAATCCAGGTATATTCCGGAATGAGAATAGCTCCCAAACAAACGCTTACTCGCATTATTCCAATTATTGATCCCAAACGAACGTGCCCTAAGACTGATGTGGCTTCCTCTCTAAATCAGTCCCCAATATTACTGAATGATATACATAGTGTGGAAGATTTTGGGCTTTTGATGTTATTTTTACCACTCTGATTTCAGATATGTGGACATGTTTGGCCTCACAAACCCCAGTGATAATATCAACTTTGTCATGAGACAGTTAGCAAATGAACTCAATGCTACAATCTCAGGTAGTGCTTTTGTTTGTGCCAGGCTTTAACTAGTCATCTCAAGAAATTTCCCCAAGCTTAATTATAAAGGGTATTTTAATCATGCAATAGTGAACATAGTAAACACAGCTGGGAGATGACTGACAATACATGTACAACAAACAGTTTCAGGGATTGTCAGTAACCAAACCCATAAAAGCCTCAGGGAAAATTTTTGTTTATTAAAGAATTAGGTAAAAAGGTGGAAGGTTATCAAGGTTGAGATGTTTGTTAGTACATGATTGTACAGTACAATGCTAAATGGTATTTTAAGAGAAGGAAGCCCGAGAGGTTTTGGATTTACTAGGTACTGTAGCTGTCTGGAGAATATAGAGAGTTCCTGTGCATATCATCTTGAACCTATTGATAAATATGGTACCATAATTTATAGCCATAAAATTTTGAGTACACTCTTTCTGGAATAAGATGCAGAATGAGAGGAAGAAGTTGCTGGAAGATGCTAAGAAGAAGTTAGTATCTCTCATCACATACTTCATTCTGAACACCTTATGACATGTACATGTAGCTTACTGTATAATAATATAAAAACTAGTTTTGGTGACTAAATGTCTCTTACTTGTTGTTGCTTGGACGTGAACTCTATATTTTATGAAAATCTGCCATAATGATTTTTACGATAACTGCAGAAATTCATGTGTACTCATTGGTTAAATTTTATTGTCAATATGCGGACAGACACATGAATTTAAAATTCATGCGACGCGTCAGCGAGCGAGAGTGGGCAATTCAACAATTTGTTATTGTAAAAAACAAATTGATGTCAGTTTTTAATGCGGCTATTGCCTCGTGGATCCACAGCTACTTTGACAATGTTAAATGATGAAATTCATGATCAATAACAGGGCAGACGCATAAAAAACTGAAGTCAATAAATTTGTTATTAAACAAGTTTTGAGCAGCAGATGAATGTTCTCTAAAAGGAACTACAGCTGTAGAGTGGATTTTTTAGTTAGAACTGTTTGGATGTTTTGCTGATTATCTGCAGCTAGCTACATGTAGTGTTTGAGCATCAGTGGTACATCAAGACAATAATCTCCTGATGGTTTTCTTTATTCTCATTACGTGTCTCTTGATAATGTACAAGTATTGTAAGGATTAAAGTGATACGTTGATCACTTTAGTCAGGAAATATAAAATTGCAATAACTTTATAGTGCTTGAGATCTGTTACTTACAAATCATGAAATGGTTTAGATGGTCTTTTTCAGTTTTTTTTCCTCTTTTTTTCCTTTTTTTTTTAATAAAAGGTGGAACACCAGATTACCACAGAGCTTATGTTCATTTTATTACAAGATACAGAAAAGGAATGCTTGGCCGTGTGTTGTTGGATCGTGATCAACTGAAAGAAAAACAACATTTTTTGCCTGCAAGTGGTCATTCAAGACAAGACTACCTGTAGGCAAAAATTAAAACTGCTGTACATGAAATTTGTCTCATGGAATTATACATGTACTATTGGATACGTGTTTATAACATGCCATAGAAAATACAGCCAATCAGAATGCAGGAAAGTCATTGTATATTCATCAGTATTTCACCGAAACTTTCCATTGATCAGCACAATTCAACTGTATCACACCCAGCATTCCCATCTGGCCACTTTATTTCCTATGGCATGGTATAAAATGTTATGCAACCCTTTCTTGTGGTATAACCATGGAATATCCCACTCGTCACTTGTATTTTCTTGGTATACGCACTCACCTAAAGGCTGATTGCATGTGTACCAGAAAATACAAGTGACTCATGGGATGTTTCATAGTATACTACTCGCAAGCATTGCATAACTAGTATGTATATATGGTTCATTTTGACAAGAATTAATTATGGTTGAACCGAGATGGTGATAAAAGATGCCTGCCACTCAAAACTTTCAGACATTTCTACTGGATACCTAACTCCATTAATTATATGCAGCTATTACTTGGGCTGCAACATAGTGCTACTTCCCCACTAACCAAATAACCAATAAATCCACCTGAAGAAAGAAAGAAAGTAAAGGTTAATTGGTTCCTTTGCCCGCACCGTGATCTGAGAGATCTTGGATCATTGATCCTGATCTTGATCACCCATTAAGGAGCGCACCCATAGGAGACTATCACATGCAATAAGTAAAATAGTACATCAAGAAGAAAATTTTACATAAATACATGTACATCAAGAAGAAAATTAACAAATTTGTATACTATTTTGTAGAAATTTATTTATTAAATGGGATCTTCATGAAATGTTTTCTTATTTCTGCAGTTATAGTTAAAATACATGTAGTTTAATTAACTAGTAAAGCATACATGAAGTAAGCACTGGAAAGGAATCATTAGAGACAGATAAATAGGGGACAGCCTCCAGCTATTTTGGCAAAGGAGATATAATTGACAGGATTTTTTGGCTAAAAAAGCTCACTTTCCCCCAAAGGATACCCCTTACCAAAAGGCCCAAGACGTTGCTTTTATTTACATTTTTGGGTGGATCAGAAGAAGATGCATGCTAAAAGTTGTACTTCTGCAACTTCCAAGATAGAAACAGAAGTACAACAAGCTGTTTAAGAAATGGTGGGAACAAAGATTTGCTTTTTGATATTCAAAATACACAATCATTATGATCTGCCTTTCTTCCTCTCTGTTACGGGAAATGCGCAGTGACATTATTACCCTATGATGCCATAAAGTTGTAGAAACATTTCTGAAAGTTAAGAGGGGCTTGAACAACCTGTGAAAACTTTATCTTCACTCCAGGTTACCCTTTGAGCACAAAATATTCACCTTCACATAAGCACCTCCTCCTTCCCTTTAGAGCACATTTTTGCTAATATTAGATTGATTAAATGATTTTTTACACTCCACACTACCATATTCTTGCCCCTCTCCAAAGAATACAACAAAACCCCACCCTCTCCCCATTGCAGAGGTCCTGTCACTTGTTAATAGAAATCTGCTGCACATGGTGACTATAGTCACTCAGACAACAGCCAAGCCATGTTAATTCAAACCATTCCCAATCCTCAGTAGATTTTACTTGTTTTTTTTTTAAAAAAAGAAATGTGGTTACATTATTTTCTCTCTGATGTTATAAAAACCCTTCAGGCTGCCAGAGCTCTGCTAATTGTCATGTGCTGCCCATAGACAGGAAAATTCGGCTTAATCACAGTGAGTCTACTTTGGTTAGGCAGAATAACACTGTTTAGAATGAATATCACTTAGGTTAAGGCTGCTGCACACTAGCCAATTTTTTGTCAGGGTCAAATCGGGTTAAAATTGTCGGGACATCAGTTTGCCACACAATAGCCGGTTTTTTGTTGTGACTAAGCACATTTTGTCTTGGGGCCCCGAGTCAATCTCCGCCAGGTTTGAAAAGAGGCTTGTTGACGTGTTTGACATGACAATTCCTCATTGGTTGAGGTACGCACAGGCCCCGACAAATTATCTTGGCCCACCACACACCAGCTGACAAGGCCCGACAAGACATTTTGAGATCTAGCACTGTCAGATATCGCCCAACAAGTCCTGATTTTGTCGCAGACTTGTCTGAATTCACCACACACAAGCCGACAAGTGAAGAATTTTTTGTCGGCCAACAAAAAGTCGGCTAGTGAGTGGTAGCCTTTAGACTGAGTATCAGAGCTTTACTCTCGCAGTGCCTCTCTCCACCCAGGTGTATAAATGGGTACTTGCGAAATAAATGCCAGGGGTAACCCAGCAATAGACTAGTATCCCATTCATGGGGGAGTAGAGAAACTCCTAGTTGCAATAAGCCCAGGCCACGTTTGTAAGCAGACTTTGCCTTACCTGCCATTAACTTAAAATTTAAAACTGCCATTAACTTGAAATTTAAAACTGCAGCACATAAAGCAATAAAATAGTTTTTCTTCAATTCAATTTTATTACATCCCTTTGTGTTTAAATATTCAAGTTAACTATACACTTTCCCAAAATACAATGTATGTAAGCATAGAAGAATTTTTGAGTGGAATATGCAGAACAAGTACATTCTGTTACATTTGAAGTAAAAACCCATGTTCCCCCACCAGAAAAATAAGGTATAATAATTTTTATTATTCAACAAATTGTAACACTATCCAAATATGGTCATGATGCTCTCGATATCTGTCATCCGTAGGTGACGGATATCCGGCGATATACGTAGCTTCGTACGTGGGAAGAAAAAGTGAAGTGAAAAAATGTTGACAGAAAGGTTTAAAAATGTTACGAGCTTGGAAATCAATTTTGTTATCAATTTGTTGAATAATAAAACAATTATCCTGCTCAATCTTGCGGAATATCGTCTGATTTTAGCCGACTCGGCCTACGGCCTCGTCGGCTAAGTATCAGACGATATTCCGCGCAATTTCGCAGGATAATTGTTAAATATTTCCCATTATGTCATAACCTAAATATAACAATTACATCTGACAATTCGAGTGCTTGTTTACCCGCTCTTCAGAAATTGCAATTAAGATATGCAAATCTTGAAGCCACTTCGCGTTCATGCCTTGTACTCTCTTTAAATAAAGTGTTTTATTTAGAAATTACTAAGTTAATCCACACTAGATTCTTTTCGTTAAACTATGTACTAATCTACATTAAACTGAAATTTTAATTCAAGCTTAATACTCGTTTACAAAGCTCAATGGAATGTTTTCAACACAATCTTGAGAATATTTTATGTGTTTGGTTTTTTAACGACGCCAACTTTTTCACAAAAGGTAGAAATGGTTTTGAAAGTTTAACGCTCCCCGGCGATTTCGCCTTCTTGGCTCGCCAAGGATTCAACTTCGCCGGAAGTGTCGCTTGAAGCATACGCGCCGTTGCCGTCGGTGCTGACTTCACTCGCGCTTTCTTCGTCTTCTTCCGGTATTTGTGGCAATGCCCTCTTCGATTGTCGAGCCAGGTTTAGCAGCTGAACTCGCTGAGCAAACGAAAAAACGATTCGTGTAATGAGATGATCGACGTGCTCCTCGAACTCTTGGAAACTCTTTTGGTTCTTCTTTGCCATAAGTTTGTTCATCCATTTTCCTCGGGTAGAACTTTCTTTGACATGGCTTTCGATCTTGAACAAGGTTTCTTTTAGATCACTGTAGAATTCGGCTTGGCGAATGAATTTGACATCTGCTCCGTTCAGAACTTTAGTAATCTGCTTGACAACAGGTACAAATCGAAGGACATAAGCTTTGTTGTGCTTAGCGCTAGCGATCGCCCAGTGAATGTTATCCACCATGGCAAAGATGGACCCGGGTCTCGCGAAGTAGCTTTCACTGTTGTTAGCGGCCATCGCGAAGTTGCTGGCTCCTGTGTTCTTCATCTGTAGCGTAAAATTTCCTTTTGAGCTTCAAAAACGAGATTAGACAGTCTATTTCCTAATTTCTTCCCCGGTACCAAATGGCAAAACGAAGAAAGTTCAAGTCAAGCACACGTTCGGGTCTTAACTTCCTTCGTCGAAAATTACTTGAAAGATTTCTCGCAGCACCAGAATACCTTTGAATCCACTACTGCCATCCAGGTCGTCCTCGCAATCACCATCAAAAAATTCGCTCATTTAGGAAGATAGGATCGCTTTTGGTTGTTTAAATTGCACTGTAAAAGACAGCCTTCTTTACTTCTTCCAAGTCGCTTCTCGAGGGCAGCACTGAACAACCGCCGGTTTTTTGTGTGAATAGTCCGTGAAAACTTGATTATCCTGTTGAGAGCAAATTTGCATACTTTGTGGGGTAGGGTGGAATGGGGGAAAATTCCCAAGAAATATCTCCCAAATTGGGCTCATAACCGCAAAAGCTTCATTTCATCCCATTGACAAATCTTTTATTATCCCTTATAATGTACAACATTATAGCTTTTTACGAAAATATCGCTGGAATAAGTTTCTTATATTTTCAACCTTAACATCTCCCGGAGCGTCTTGTTTTTAAGCATATCTGGTATCCGTGTTGCTATTGGCTGGCTATACGTGCGGCTCTCCTCGTTCTTGTGGGAATGGTTTCGCGCCTAGTTACGAAATATTTATTTCGAGCTTATTACACAACTGTTCTTGCTTTGGCGTGGTGAAACTTTGGTTGAACAATAAAAACATCTCACGCTTTGTTTTGACGTGTTTCTCTGCGCGACGCTAAACTGTAAGGCAAATGCGAAGTTCTAATCAGGTAATAAATAAGACAGTTACCTACAAATACTTTCTGCAAGTTCTCTATTTTATTCTTCAAATAAACAGTGCATTTGCTGCAGGACTTTTGTGACGAGTTTATTTTTTGTGTTTTTTTTAATTTTATTTTATTTTTTCTTTTAATTGGGAACTGAGAAAATGTTGTTACTAATTCCGCGAGGTTTTCACCTGAATTTCTCACCTTGACCCTCGGAGGAAATCACTTGACTGGTTTTTGAATGATCAAATCTAAAAAACGAATACAAATCTTATTAAAATTATTACATCCACAAAAAATGACAACTTTTCATGTTATAGTTTAAATTATTTCTTTGGTTGCCGAACAATTAATGAGAGACATTGTATCTGAGGTCATCACCATATGCATTAGCGGGTAAACCGGGATATCAGTCGACCAGCTGATTACTTCTTGATTACTTGCTACACCGCGCTGACTGACGAGACCCAACAAGGTCGAAACAGCTGTCCACGGTTGCAATTCTTGGCTTTCAGTTTGGATTCTATTGTGTCGTTGACTCGTCAAGCTTTCTACGTAGTATCAGCCTAACATCATTGTTTTCTAGTCTTTCTATTTTTGGCTGATCAGATCTTTTACAGATCCATATCCTGCGTACACAGGCAGCATTTTCGTTTGCGGTCCTTTACATCACGTTCTCGCATTGTATCATACTTTATTATG
>JAHPZR010023163.1:0-12778 GCA_019787425.1 Platygyra sinensis | reverse complement strand
TTCATATCCACCGCAGGCTCATGGAAATAATTATAAAAAAATTGTTATTAATTTTAACCATGTCCTTGTCATATCATGCAACTAAGTGGATGCGCACAAGGCGGTTCTGTTGTTGTTTTTGTTAGGGCCTTGACCATCCCCCCCATGTTGGACATGCTAGTTTATCACAGTTGAAACTTGTAAAGCGCATATAGCATACTTTAAGGCACCTATACAGTTGTTGACATACATGTACCAACAGTCCGATCCAGCCATTAACATTGCTATGTCATGCCAAAGGGCCTATTTTTATTCACAGTCTTTAAACACTTTACGCATAGGCTCTAGAGGACACCTTGGACACCGTTTAGGCACAACTTAGACACATTTTGGGACAACTAAGGCACATTTTATGCACAGCAGCATAAAAATATGTTTGCAGCACCTCATGCACAACCCAGGCCCATTTCATGCACAAACTCTTCATTCCAAGGCATGCTTGTAGAAACCTATCTTTAGATTTAGATTTTTGTGAGGATGACTTTTAAGCTACAGTATACTGTAGTATGTACTAGACATACTTACTTACAGCTTACCATTTTTCCTTTCATTTATTTAATTTTTTTTTTTTGGGTGCACCTTACAATAATCTGTCTTCCCTGACCCTCACTGGGTTTGCTTCAATGTAATTGTCATCAAGTATCCGTTTCCTATGATCCCATGCTTTTGGGCTGTTATAACAGGACCCTGTTGCATGATCCGGTAACATGGTACGTTATGGAATTAAACCATACTGGGATGCAAAGTTACAGACCAGTGGGACAGTCATGAAGCAAAGAAACTAGCACCAGACATCAGCCCGACGTTTCCTTATGTTTTCAAAAGTCCCACTGTGGTAACCAATTGGTCCTCAGCATGGCTAATGCCGTGCCCATGCATGTGACTGGTCAGATCATAGCAAAGGGCGCTATTTTTATGGTATTTTTAATTATATTAATAAATGCTAGGAGATCCTAAGAGCGTTTAGAGGATGAAGGACCAGAACCTTGTCACTGATAGTAAATCACAATATCATCATAGCATAAAAAAGGCAAAGTCCTGTGAAATAGATGGGTAAATTCCATATACATGTACAGTGGAACCCGATTTAATGCAGTGACCAGTAGGGCCACGGAAGATCTGGCTGTATTAACGGCGTCGTCCGTATTAAAGGGGCTTCTTTAAATAAGGAAAATGACTGACTTGAAATAAGAAAATGACTGATGGAGCTTTAGTTCAGGCCAGAATCAAGGACTTGGCATAATAAACAATTTGGCCTCATTACACAGGGTGGATCATGAAGTGGGGTTCCACTGTAATCAATATTTTTGTGGGAGTGGGGGTTAGTGAAGGTGAGTGGTGGTAGTGAGTAATGTATGTACCTGCAAGGAGCCATGGTAGTTGTATTTCATAATCTTGCACTGAATGTTTGGCTTTAAGTGTATACATGTAGTCAACTTAGAACTATGATGATTCCCAAAGGGGCATCTCATAGAAGGAACTGGCCATTAAAGAATGATTCAAAGGTTGGATTTTGTTGGGACACTTGACATTTTTATTTATACAGTCAAGACATGTATTGTAGCTCGCTGGAAGTGACCTTAAACAGTCCAAACAGCACTAAGAGAAAAAAAAAACAAAATTAGTGTGAAAGACCTCAGTACTGTCATGTACTGGTATGCTGTAGGTTATTTATGTATGAGGCCAGTTTTGTAACAGGGCATCTGATTGGGTGCAGAAAAAATTGGAAAATTATGCGGAAATTTTTGGCAATATTATGCAGAAGAAAGTGACGATTATGTGGAAATTTCTAAACTAAATAAAAATTGTTCCCTTGGATACACTTTAACGTCTTGCCAAGAATTTTAGTCCTTTATGACATGTTTGAACTTTTGCTGCCATTCATGGACAGGTATTTCTTTGTTCAATGCAGTTTTTCCATAGTTTTTGTTGTCAAGTTTGTTTGAAGCTTAGTAACCAGGCATTAAATCAGACAACCAGACACCAGAAGCCCCAAACTAGAACCCAGGCCCTTCAAAGATGCATGGAATGCCTGGAGGTTTAAAATTGTTTATGAACCATAAGGCGTGTTTTTCGTTGCTGTTGTGGGTGAAAAACTTCTTTAAAATCATCAATCTCGTCGCTATTTTTGCTTCTGAGGATGGTAAGCAGTTGCTTTCTTGCTTATATGTAGCAATTTTTTTAGTTTTATGTGGAAAAATGCCCTAAGGATGCGGAGGATGCGGAAGTAGGCGACTTATGCGGATCTGCACCACCGCATCCTGTCAGATGCTCTGTTGTAACATACATGTAAGGATGTATTTCCACTCTCCCTCCCCCCTCAGTCCCTCAGTGGGATACTTGTCCATTGCAGGGTTACTCTCTTGAAACTTTACATTTGCTGGTAGACACCAGGTCCAGGTAGTTTGAAAGATGGATAAAACTATCCACTGGGTAAAATTAATCACTATCTAGTGGATAACATGGTTTGTTTTGTTAACACTTATCCACTAGATAGCGATTTATCCAGTGGATAGTGCTATCCAGCCTTTGAAAACTGGGGCCTGGTTGTGCAATGCTAACCGTCCGGCCACTGTGCCTGCTCATGTACGTGCATTATGTATAAATTCCAAAGTTTCATTTCAGGTCATTCCTGCTGTATTAGAAGCTATAAAGGATGCAGAATATGAGGGAACTTATATTAGACCAGTTAGTATTCACTTATGTAATTATTATTTTAAGTAAACTCTTTTTTGCAAAAGTTACATTTTGTATGATTGTGTCACTAGCTAGTACACTGTAGAGGTGATTCAAAAAGTAAAGGTGTCAAAGTTCAAAATCTGTTGTCTTAATGCTACATGTAGCTTTATTATTCTTAGAAATACACAGACATACAAACATTTTCCTTGTGTCCAGCTAACAATAAATATTATCTAATTAATGGTTCATAAAGTGTTCACCATGGACTGTGGTGAAAGTTCGGTTAACCAAGTTTATTGGTAGAGACTGGTGTTTTGATCAGGGTGAAATGCATACTGCAATATGACGATATGACATTGCTGCAAAAGTTGATTCCATCTACAAAAACGTATGATTCAGTGACAGACGTTTACAAGCAATACTGGACGATTTGTTCCACCGTGAGGCTCGTCTGACTTCCCTTCAAATCAGGCTGGTTTCAGAGAAGAAGTTCATCAGTTTCAGGTAGTGGAAAAAGTTCCAAGACCTCCAGACAAACATCATTTTTCTCCTTCTGGGATGACAATCTTTCGATCGATAACTATCATATGCAATGCAAACATTAAAAGACTTTCACTGGGATATTTTCTTCTACATGTAGTTCACTAATTTGCTATGAAACGACTTCAGTTTGTATCAAATTGATTTCAGTCTGTGTCGAATTGACTTTAAATGTGTATCAAAATTGACTTCCATTGGTCGAAACGTTGTATCAAAACGAGCGCGCATAAACCTCTCAAATCCACCTCAGACTGCATTGTATCTTCGATGCGATGCACTTTGAGATCGATACAATTTGACAGATGGGTGACACGAAAGAACTTTTTAAGTTTCACAAAATTGGAGTGCTAATCAAAGAAATTACTCTATTCTTGAGAATTAGAACAGGAAAAAAACTTTTACATTTAGCAAATGAATTTTGATCAGCAAGGCTGATCATGAGGATGTCCATGGCAAACAATTTTTTGGTTCTGTTATTTCTAAAGGCACCGTAACAACACGGTGCTGGAAACGATTGTTACCTTGAAATCCTAGGGCTTGTCAACTTTTTCAATAATGCAATCATACCTGCATACAGTTTATTGCAGTAGTGAAATTAAGTTTATGGTCATATTCAGATTTGGCTAATGGTTGTTTTTGTTACATAATTTACAATACAATGTATATGTATCTTTTCTTTTTTCTAAATGCTGCTGGCACTTGTTTTTTTTTGTTTTATTTCTTTTTTCATCATTAACTTACAGGAACCAGATAAGCCCTACAATATATTGATCTGTGGTTTACCAAATACTGGAAAATCTTCTTTAATCAATGCATTACGGAGGAAATATATGAGAAAAGGTACATGTACAGTACACAACATGTTATATCGACCAAACTTTACTATCAATTGATTTAATGTTAAATAAAGTGGTGCATGAAAAAAAGACCCTTACAGTATACTATAATTGTAAAATTAAGTGGCATCTGATAGACTACACGATTCCCCTACCAAATTACTTTAATTTCATTTCCTTGTACAGAAAAGGAGAATTTGTTGTACTGTAAGATGAGTCTCTTAAGGCTTTTGTCCATGGACCCCTTCAATTTGTCTCCTGAGCTGTTATTACTTGAATTAAAACATTTTTATTAATTAACCCTTTGATCAGCCATGACATAATTTATTACTTTTTTCATGTGTAATCTGTTGTTAGGTATAGCAACAAGAGTTGGAGCTGTGCCAGGAATTACTAGATCTGTTCAAGAGAAAGTTAAGGTACTGTTAGTAATAGTTTGATTTTAACTTTACACTAGTCCATCTGGTTAAAACAAACAAAAAATAAATATCACTTATTCAACAATTATTCTTTTCTCTGTCGAACTAAAAGTTGTACATGTATTTATCCACTTACAAGTATAATTTTTTTATTACTACTAAGAAAAACAGAACTGGTGGGATAATTCTAATCCAGCATTTTTGTCTTCATAATTTTTATTTTACATGTCATTTTTTTTTCTGGGACAGATGACGATTACTACTGACAACTTCTATTGTGCAGAGACAGTAACCGTAGTAAAACAGGCATTTCAACTTGAAGATAAAGGCTAGTTGCCTGAGAGAGTGACACTGTGGGAATAACTATTACATTATAAAAACAATAATTATTAAGTAAATTATATATTAATTAATAATATGATACGGTAACTAGTCTTGAGTTGAATTATTTGCCATATTGACCATTTCCATGGAAACAGCCATAAGCCATGTACATGTATTGAAACCTCAAAGGCCTGAGTGCCACACAACTATACTATACTAGCAGGTGCAATGTGCTTGCTTGAGGAATATTGGTCCTTGATTGTGTTCGTATACAGACCTCACTCCATTTGGCCATCCCTGCCACATTCTTGGACCAATCTTCCCCAGTGCAGCCCAGCCACATGATCCGTCATAGTTAACTATGGTTCCGTTAGTAAGAGGTTAATATTTTTCAGGTTTGTGATGAGCCAGTTACCTACATGTATGATACTCCAGGTAAGTTTGTGAACACGTTTCAATAACTACATACAGTATGTGTATTGCTGGTGTTTAACAAATACAACATTGACTGGTGTGCCTTTTTTCCTAAATTAGTGGAATGTACTTGAATTTTGCTGATTTCTGTCGTAAATTGTGAGTCAAGTCTTATTTTCTCTCCTCTTGAAAGCAACCTATTGTTATAATTAAATATATATACAGTGTATTTTCTCTTTTAATACTTTCATTTGGTTTTCAGGTGTTGTATCTCCTTATGTACCAACTCCAGAAGTAGGAATGAAGCTGGCTTTGATAGGTAAGGTGAAATTGACCTGTCCCAGAGGAGCTGCATAGCGGAGGGTAACAATTTTCTTGTCCATTGAAAGTTTTGTTTGACCTTCGGGTCCAGTAGAAAGTGTTAGTGTAACTGGACAAGGTCGGGTGCATGTTCATTTTGTGTACAGAAAGGATGGATCAAGATGATTGATTATTTGCACATGGACATAATGTACATAGTATGTCATATTTTATTACTTACACAGTATGTCATATTTCATTACACCACAGGTTGTTTTAAAGATCATATTGTTGGTGAAGACCTGATAGCAGATTATCTTCTGTATATTTTGAACAAGACAAAAAATTTGAGTGAGTGTCAATTCCAATATCCTTTCAAGATGTTTATATGTTTTTTGAAATATTGGAATAATTGTACTCAGTCACTTACTAGTTAAAATGCTTCTGAGGTATTGGTCTGTGCATGATTTTTGGCTTGCAGAAAACTGAAAGTGATAAAACAGGGTAAGCTATTGAATTTCCCTCCTTTATGGCCCTGTAGCACCAAAACAAGTTGGAATACACTTTCTCTACAAGTTGATAGGTTAATAATAGATTTTTATTTTTAATTAATTAATTATTTATTAATTTATATATTATTTATATATTTATTTATTTATCCTCAATTACTTTTAAACATAATTATTGCAAGCACGTATGAAAACAATAATTAAAAAATAATTTTGTTGAATTTGCACCATTTTAAAGATGATTTTCAGTCTATTCTGCACATTCTCTTCAAGTTTGTTTGCGTTTTTAGTGCAGAGTGCACTATTGGGATGGTTTGGGGGTTGATGCTGCTAACGCACTATGGTAATAAGGCCATAAGGTGTAAACTTTAATGTTTGTTTAATTAATTAATCTCAGTTAATTAATTAGCCTTGTTTTGAGCGAGTGGGGTAGGTACCTTTGATTGCTACGTAAAACGTACCATACTTTCATAAGTTCTTCCGTAACATCAGAATACTATAATTATATGGTTCCAATATTTTCTTGTTATCCTTGTGGTACTATTCTCTTAAGAACAAAAGCGATTTACATGAAGCACATGCGCAGATGCGCAGATTGATTAGCGTTAGTGTTAACTATATGTTGGGTTGATGCATTTCATACACAATTATACACAAACGTTTAGTGCTTTTCCTTGCAGTTGAACACAGTATGTAAGATGCATGCGCTCTAGCATTGTCAGCATGATACAATCCGTTTTCGAGTTCAGATTCATGCGTGCGATACCACACTCTCGTCTTAACAGCCAATAGCAGTCATATTTCGGGTAATAATTATCAGTTCCCCCTTTTAGTGCAAAGAACGCGTTTGTGACAGCATATCTTTTGGAATCATCCCTTGCTCTGTTCAAAAATGCCGTGTGCTGTTTTCAAAACTACTTTGTGTTTGCTAAGCTTTAAACAGGGAAACGAATGGATCTTCTCAGTCGCTTGTTTATTTTCTCTCCTATGAAAGAGAACAAGAATTAAGTTCACAAATGTATTTACCCGGAACACTTCCGAGTTAACAGCGTCAATATATTACTGTAGACACTGTGGCACTCATGCACGGAAACCGCAATTAAATTTAGTCAGTCTTTGAGGGGGCGCATTCACCTACATGTACATGCATGTCTTCATGGAAGCTGACCACATGGTTCTTATAGTCATTGTTATATCAAATTTGTTTAAGTGTGGCATTTCAAAAGTAAGAGATAAGGATGGTGCAGTGATGACAGCGCTTACCTCCCATCAATATGGTCTGCTTTTAATTCCAGCCCTGTGCCATACTGTATGTGGGTTGAGTTTGATGTTGGTTCTCGCCTTGTTCCAAGGGTTCTTCTCCCTGTTCTCTGGTTTTCCTCCCTCCACAAAAACCAACACTCCAAATTCCAATTCTACCTGTGGATAAAGGACCTGCATGAAAACCGTCTAAGGGCGTGTTCGTTTGGGATATTCCGGAATAAGAATATATTCCGCAATATATTCCAGCTATTCTGCTCCTGGAAGCTAAATAGCCGGAATAGAAATCCAGGTATATTCCGGAATGAGAATAGCTCCCAAACAAACGCTTACTCGCATTATTCCAATTATTGATCCCAAACGAACGTGCCCTAAGACTGATGTGGCTTCCTCTCTAAATCAGTCCCCAATATTACTGAATGATATACATAGTGTGGAAGATTTGGGCTTTTGATGTTATTTTTACCACTCTGATTTCAGATATGTGGACATGTTTGGCCTCACAAACCCCAGTGATAATATCAACTTTGTCATGAGACAGTTAGCAAATGAACTCAATGCTACAATCTCAGGTAGTGCTTTTGTTTGTGCCAGGCTTTAACTAGTCATCTCAAGAAATTTCCCCAAGCTTAATTATAAAGGGTATTTTAATCATGCAATAGTGAACATAGTAAACACAGCTGGGAGATGACTGACAATACATGTACAACAAACAGTTTCAGGGATTGTCAGTAACCAAACCCATAAAAGCCTCAGGGAAAATTTTTGTTTATTAAAGAATTAGGTAAAAAGGTGGAAGGTTATCAAGGTTGAGATGTTTGTTAGTACATGATTGTACAGTACAATGCTAAATGGTATTTTAAGAGAAGGAAGCCCGAGAGGTTTTGGATTTACTAGGTACTGTAGCTGTCTGGAGAATATAGAGAGTTCCTGTGCATATCATCTTGAACCTATTGATAAATATGGTACCATAATTTATAGCCATAAAATTTTGAGTACACTCTTTCTGGAATAAGATGCAGAATGAGAGGAAGAAGTTGCTGGAAGATGCTAAGAAGAAGTTAGTATCTCTCATCACATACTTCATTCTGAACACCTTATGACATGTACATGTAGCTTACTGTATAATAATATAAAAACTAGTTTTGGTGACTAAATGTCTCTTACTTGTTGTTGCTTGGACGTGAACTCTATATTTTATGAAAATCTGCCATAATGATTTTTACGATAACTGCAGAAATTCATGTGTACTCATTGGTTAAATTTTATTGTCAATATGCGGACAGACACATGAATTTAAAATTCATGCGACGCGTCAGCGAGCGAGAGTGGGCAATTCAACAATTTGTTATTGTAAAAAACAAATTGATGTCAGTTTTTAATGCGGCTATTGCCTCGTGGATCCACAGCTACTTTGACAATGTTAAATGATGAAATTCATGATCAATAACAGGGCAGACGCATAAAAAACTGAAGTCAATAAATTTGTTATTAAACAAGTTTTGAGCAGCAGATGAATGTTCTCTAAAAGGAACTACAGCTGTAGAGTGGATTTTTTAGTTAGAAACTGTTTGGATGTTTTGCTGATTATCTGCAGCTAGCTACATGTAGTGTTTGAGCATCAGTGGTACATCAAGACAATAATCTCCTGATGGTTTTCTTTATTCTCATTACGTGTCTCTTGATAATGTACAAGTATTGTAAGGATTAAAGTGATACGTTGATCACTTTAGTCAGGAAATATAAAATTGCAATAACTTTATAGTGCTTGAGATCTGTTACTTACAAATCATGAAATGGTTTAGATGGTCTTTTTCAGTTTTTTTTCCTCTTTTTTTCCTTTTTTTTTTTAATAAAAGGTGGAACACCAGATTACCACAGAGCTTATGTTCATTTTATTACAAGATACAGAAAAGGAATGCTTGGCCGTGTGTTGTTGGATCGTGATCAACTGAAAGAAAAACAACATTTTTTGCCTGCAAGTGGTCATTCAAGACAAGACTACCTGTAGGCAAAAATTAAAACTGCTGTACATGAAATTTGTCTCATGGAATTATACATGTACTATTGGATACGTGTTTATAACATGCCATAGAAAATACAGCCAATCAGAATGCAGGAAAGTCATTGTATATTCATCAGTATTTCACCGAAACTTTCCATTGATCAGCACAATTCAACTGTATCACACCCAGCATTCCCATCTGGCCACTTTATTTCCTATGGCATGGTATAAAATGTTATGCAACCCTTTCTTGTGGTATAACCATGGAATATCCCACTCGTCACTTGTATTTTCTTGGTATACGCACTCACCTAAAGGCTGATTGCATGTGTACCAGAAAATACAAGTGACTCATGGGATGTTTCATAGTATACTACTCGCAAGCATTGCATAACTAGTATGTATATATGGTTCATTTTGACAAGAATTAATTATGGTTGAACCGAGATGGTGATAAAAGATGCCTGCCACTCAAAACTTTCAGACATTTCTACTGGATACCTAACTCCATTAATTATATGCAGCTATTACTTGGGCTGCAACATAGTGCTACTTCCCCACTAACCAAATAACCAATAAATCCACCTGAAGAAAGAAAGAAAGTAAAGGTTAATTGGTTCCTTTGCCCGCACCGTGATCTGAGAGATCTTGGATCATTGATCCTGATCTTGATCACCCATTAAGGAGCGCACCCATAGGAGACTATCACATGCAATAAGTAAAATAGTACATCAAGAAGAAAATTTTACATAAATACATGTACATCAAGAAGAAAATTAACAAATTTGTATACTATTTTGTAGAAATTTATTTATTAAATGGGATCTTCATGAAATGTTTTCTTATTTCTGCAGTTATAGTTAAAATACATGTAGTTTAATTAACTAGTAAAGCATACATGAAGTAAGCACTGGAAAGGAATCATTAGAGACAGATAAATAGGGGACAGCCTCCAGCTATTTTGGCAAAGGAGATATAATTGACAGGATTTTTTGGCTAAAAAAGCTCACTTTCCCCCAAAGGATACCCCTTACCAAAAGGCCCAAGACGTTGCTTTTATTTACATTTTTGGGTGGATCAGAAGAAGATGCATGCTAAAAGTTGTACTTCTGCAACTTCCAAGATAGAAACAGAAGTACAACAAGCTGTTTAAGAAATGGTGGGAACAAAGATTTGCTTTTTGATATTCAAAATACACAATCATTATGATCTGCCTTTCTTCCTCTCTGTTACGGGAAATGCGCAGTGACATTATTACCCTATGATGCCATAAAGTTGTAGAAACATTTCTGAAAGTTAAGAGGGGCTTGAACAACCTGTGAAAACTTTATCTTCACTCCAGGTTACCCTTTGAGCACAAAATATTCAGCCTTCACATAAGCACCTCCTCCTTCCCTTTAGAGCACGTTTTTGCCAATATTAGATTGATTAAATGATTTTTTACACTCCACACTACCATATTCTTGCCTCTCTCCAAAGAATACAACAAAACCCCACCCTCTCCCCATTGCAGAGGTCCTGTCACTTGTTAATAGAAATCTGCTGCCACATGGTGACTATAGTCACTCAGAGCCGGAAGTGTCGCTTGAAGCATACGCGCCGTTGCCGTCGGGCTGACTTCACTCACGCTTTCTTCGTCTTCTTCCGGGTATTTGTGGCAATGCCCTCTTCTGATTGTCGAGCCAGGTTTAGCAGCTGAACTCGCTGAGCAAACGTAAAAAACGATTCGTGTCAATGAGATGATCGACGTGCTCCTCGAACTCTTGGAAACTCTTTTGGTTCTTCTTTGCCATAAGTTTGTTCATCCATTTTCCTCGGGTAGAACTTTCTTTGACATGGCTTTCGATCTTGAACAAGGTTTTCTTTTAGATCACTGTAGAATTCGGCTTGGCGAATGAATTTGACATCTGCTCCGTTCCAGAACTTTAGTAATCTGCTTGACAAACAGGTACAAAACGAAGTGCATAAGCTTTGTTGTGCTTAGCGCTAGCGATCGCCCAGTGAATGTTATCCACCATGGCAAAGATGGACCCGGGTCTCGCGAAGTAGCTTTCACTGTTGTTAGCGGCCATCGCGAAGTTGCTGGCTCCTGTGTTCTTCATCTGTAGCGTAAATTCCTTTGAGCTTCAAAAACGAGATTACACAGTCTATTTCCTAATTTCCTTCCCCGGTACCAAATGGCAAAACGAAGAAAGTTCAAGTCAAGCACACGTTCGGGTCTTAATTCCTTCGTCGAAATTACTTGAAAGATTTCTCGCAGCACCAGAATACCTTTGAAGCCACTACTGGCCATCCCAGGTCGTTCCTCGCGCAATCACCGTCAAAAAATTCGGCTCATTTAAGGAAGATAGGATCGCTTTTGGTTAGTTTTAAATTGCACCCTGTAATTAAGACAGTCCTTCTTTACTTCTTTCCCAAGTTCGCTTCTCGAGGTGCAGGCACTGAACAACCGCCGGTTTTTTTCGTGTGAATAGTCCGTGAAAAACTTGATTTATCCCTGTTGAGAGAGCAAATTTGCATACTTTGTGGGGTAGGGTGGAAATGGATTTGGGAAAATTCCCAAGAAATATCTCGCAAATTGGGTCTCATAACCGCAAAAAAGCTTCATTGCATCCCATTGACACAATCCTTTGATTATCCCTTTATAAAATGTACAACATTATAGCTTTTTACGAAAATATCGCTGGAATAAGTTTCTTATATTTTTCAACCTTAAAGCATCTCCCAGAGCGTCTTGTTTTTAAGCATATCGAGGTATCCGTGTTGCCTATTGGCGGGCTTATACGTGCGGCTTTCCTCCTCGGTCTTGTGGGAATGAGGTTTCGCGCCCTAGTTTACGAAAGTATTTTATTTCGAGGCTTACCTACCACAACTGTTTTTTTTGCTTTGGCGTGGTGAAACTTTGGTATGAACAATAAAAACATCTCACGCTGTGGTTTTGACTGATGTTTCTCAGCGCGACACTAAAACTGTAAGGCAAGATGCTGAAGTTCTTAATCAGGTAAATAAATAAGGCAGTTACCTACTAAATACTTGTCTGCAAGTTCTTCTATTTTTATTCTTCAACTAAAAAAAACAGTGCCTTTGCTGCAGGCCTGTTTTGTGACGATGTTTATTTTTTTGTGTTTTTTTTTAAATTTTATTTTAATTTTTTTCTTTTAATTGGGAACTGAGAAAATGTTGTGACTAATTCCGCGAGGGGTTTTCAACCTGAAGTCTCTCACCTTGTACGCTCCGGAGGAAAATCACTTGACTGGTTTTTGCAATGATCAAATTCTAAAACAAACGAATTCCAAAATCAGTATTAACATTATTCCATCCACAAGAAATGGACCAACTTTTTCCTGTTATAGTCGTTCTAAATTATTGCTTTGGTTGCCGAACAATTAATGAGAGACATTGTAGCTGAGGTCATCACCCATAGCATTCGCGGGGTAAACCGGGGATATCAGT
>JAHPZR010023160.1:0-13069 GCA_019787425.1 Platygyra sinensis | reverse complement strand
AAATAGAAGTTATCAACCGGGAGAAACTCCCATGTTAAAGTGAAGGGCCTGGGTACCAAAACTGTTGTGGGCGTGGCCCCAATTCACTTTCACCTCTGGAGGCCAGAGAAATCAGTTCTAAATGGGAATACATAAAGTGACACCATCACATGGAAAAAAGGGATAAAGACTATCCGTTGAATACCCTCTGCCAGTAAAGTTTATTGAAAGTATTGTCATAAATCTACATTCTATTTCAATGGCTAATAGACCTTTTTAGCCTCATTTCAGACCATGTGATTATACTCTTGATAATACTTGCTTTCAAATTTTCAAACAGTCACGTGTACATCAATGAATAATTTAGATGGATAAAACAATTCTCTAGAGAATATCAAGTGGTCTGTAATTGGAAAACAAACTGACCAAGCTAGATCAAATAAAACGTAAAAAGAAGATAATATAATAGTCACGTCTGAAAGTGCGGCTCCTATGTACACTACAACACGAATTTTACGAGCACCCCAGTCACTTTAACATGAGAGTCAGCCCCGAGGATTCAAATGTTACCACCGAGAGGCATTTATTGCTGCATAGTTCATCACACAGAAGGAACTGCAACTCAGCTTAATTTATTGAGATTATATATCATTTGAAAGTCTCCCTCTGGGCTTTCCATAAACATTGTAACATGGTTGGTCGTCAGTGTGGTCCCAATTTGCTTATTACAAGTGAGTCAACCATCCGAGTGCCTCTTCATGTGACCCCGGTAAACTGGGCTGGCTCGGTTTCAGAGATCTCGCCACTCTTTTCTTCCTAAAAGTTTGTATGTGTTCATACGAGAAGCCGACCTGGCCTGGCTATAGAAATTTTTACAAGAGCGGCGAGACGAGATCACTGAACCGAGCCACAGCGGTTGACCAGGCGCATATGAAGAGGTCCCGAAACAACTAGAGACACCTCCTATACTGTCCCTGGGGAGGGGAGAACAAATTATCTCATTGTTACATACCCCCCTCTTCTCTCTGATACCAATATCTCACGCATTCTATATTCCCACAGGTCAACCCAGGGAAAAGAACTGATTAAATAAATACCTCTGGAATACAATGTTACGGTTATTGTACATTTTGCTGTAACATTGACGATCCTTTGAAAAAACAGTCTTAGATATTCAGAATAAGTTTAGAAAACGGTCAGAGTAAAACGCAGACTGCAGACTGCAGACATTAGGTAAAATGCAGATTACAGACTGTAGACCTTTTAACTGAATCGTGTTACCATTTCCATCATTGAGAGCTAACCGTAAACAGGCTAACTGGTCCGTTAGTCAGGCTAACCGGAGTGAAGACTTTCGCTACAATTAGCCTGAATAACCAAGTTTATGGTTAGCAATCGATAGTTGAAATAACACGATATAAACTGAAAACGTCTCTGGTCTGCATTCTGTATTTTACTCGCAGTCTGCAGTGTGTTTTGCACTGACTGGTTAAGAAAACTAACAAATAGATCAAGGGTATCTCCAAAATTTTGTTACTTACAACTGATGTAACAGTGCAAGGTGTATTTCTCTTAGTGACAGAGATTTCCTACACCTACAAAAATCTGGTCGAAAAAATGGAAATCAATTTTTTAAAAGTCATTGTTTGCTCTAGGTACCAAAGTTATCTTGTCAATATATTTCAGTAAATATTTAGCTCCGTATTAGTAAATTATACCTAAAGTGCAGCCTAACAAATAATTAAAACATGTAGTTGAGTGTCTCAATGGGTGGGGGGCTTTTGACGACAGGCTTAACAGGAAATTTCTTTCATGAATTCAAGCTAATATTAACTCTTGCTATTTATTTCTTTTCGTGTTTTGGAGATCGTCTTGGTATTTCACAGATGAACTGAAGGAAAATTTTGCAAATCTCTAATATATAATATTTAGAAAAAAGCCCAAAGAAAATACGCACTGATTGGTTAACATTCATGCTTTTATTTAACAATTAAATAACGAGCTCAAGATTTCTGTTTAAACAATAGAGAGTTGTCGAGGAACCATTGGCTGATAGTTGTCCCACGGAAATTTGATGTTAAAACAAATATTTGCCCGAGAGGCGAATCTTCGAGGGCAAATATGTGAGTTTTAAGAACATCAAATAGCCAAAGGGGCAATTATCAGACCGATAGTTCCGGTACATTAACACTCTATTGTCTTTATCGTTCACCACTAATTTTTTTTCCGCGCGCTACATGTAGTTCTCAAACTCATTAATAATTCATCACGTTAAAACAAAGAAAATCACAACCGTGAAGGAGGTTTGGATACCCGGTCTTAATTAGCATAGATTTTGACGATTTTTCTTCTCCGTTTACTCCTTAGTGTTTGTTTCGATTGAGAAGATATGTCAAACACTCGAGACAGTGTTTCATTGGCTGTCCAAACACCTCGAATTTCGTCAAAAATACTCCGCTGCGCGTCGTATTTTCAACTCTCTTCTCGGTGTTTGGATATCCCGATGAAACACTGTCTCTCGTGTTTGATATATTACTTCAAAAACCAACCGAATTATATTCAACTTCGTGAGATAAAAGCCGTGAAAGCCGAATGCAAAATTTGAAAAAGAAACAGATGAAACCCCTCTGATACAATTTCCATTGTTTATTTTCTACAAATCCACTTGTTTACAGTAAAAATTTCACGGACGACTACTATTCATCCGGATATTTTCCGCAGACGGGCACTATGGGGTGATAGTGTCTCTACACGGATGACACTATCGTGACACGTGATCAGTTTAACCCAGTAAGAATCAGAGGAAAATTACTGGTGAACTATTATAACGCGCGATAGTTAAAGAGGACGCAGCCCCACTCAACTATCTCACATAGAAATCGAGAGCGAATAATCTAATTGTTTTAGTATTCATCTACTGGTCGTTCAAAACTTTATGTAAATAATCTTCACACACTTAGAAAACGCAAAGAAGCGTCTGTCATTTTGTTCAAAACCGCACATTAACTCGGCATTAACCATTTATTATTCACTGGCACGCTATCTACAACCGACTAGGCAGTGACTAGCGTAGCCAATAAGAGAACAGCATTCGTGATAGAACGATAGTAAATTTATACTGATAAGCAAACAGATTATGAGCTCAAGATTTCTCTCACGTGATAGTTGATGAGGGCGCAACATGAGTCAACTATTACGCATGGAAATCGAGACTGAATACAGTAAAACCCGCGTATAAGAACCTAGGAATATTGGAGTTCAGGCTGAACATGTTCTTATATTTTGGGTATTTTTTTTGCAACAACAGGCTGATTAGGTTCTTAGCAGGTTCTTATTCACAAAAGTTATTATAGTGATAGCATTCAGGGAACTGCAATTGTACTAATATGCTATAATGCTTGAATCGAGGTCCAAGAGAAAAGTACTGTATTTTTTATATTCTGTATTAAAAAAGCTGTAAAGTTTTGATTTTTAAAATGTACTTACTGTACAGTATTTTTGACTGTATTTGTAACTACAGGAAAGTTTTATTGAATGAATAATATTTTATCGGTTAGACTAAAAGGCAGTACACTACAAAACTTTTCATAATTAAAGTCCAGAATTTAAACATCAAATTTGGAGTGTTTTCTTTTAGAAGAACCTCTTTTTCTTTGTCAGGCTGAATAGGTTCTGTTATAACATAGATAGGACCCTGCACGCACTCTGACTGGTCAAAAGCCCATGTTTTATCAGAGTATAAAACATAGAAAAGGCGTGTTTTACTGTTTTGCGCGCGTGAAATCTATATCATAAAGCAAATGAAGAAGCCTAAGCCGTGTATTATACGGTGATTAAACACTTCAGCCATTTGAGAACACTCGAGAAATGTAAAAAAACACTCGCCTGCGGCTCGTGTTTTCTACATTTGCCTCGTGTTCTCAAATGCCTGTCGTGTTTTATCACAGTGTAATACACAGCTTAGGCTTCTTTATTTGTTGAATATATTTGGGTATCAAATGCAAAATTTCAGCCTGTAGGCTCTTAAATCACTCACGTTCTTATACACGGGTTTTTACTGTAATCTAATTGTTTTACTAGTCGTTCAAACTTTCATCTAAATTCTCCTCACATACACCTAGAAAATGTAAAGTGGCTGTTACTTTGTTAACAAATGCACACTCAGACCATTTGGCGATTAACCTTGGATAATAGAAGAGACTGGATTGGAAACTTGCTGACGCGACCGTCGCAACCTGGATTGAACTGTCACTTTTGACGGTTTACAGTAAAAATTGCATGTTCTTGACAGTTGACTGTAAAGTTATAGTCTGTCTGACAACTACAGGTTAACCCCAATGGTACCCTCATAGATAGGGCTGCACTTTTAGCACGTTTATATTTAAGGAAGCTCAAAAGAGTTTTTAGCTGGACGGGCGCGCACAAAAAACACACGCGTCAGCTGAATAAATCAAAATTAGCACACTGGAAGTTAAATCTTGCGTAACATCGCTCGAACCGGAAATAAACTCTGCAGAAAATATATGTTTCTAGCTCGAAATTTTGCTCGGTGACCTAGCTTGATTTTTTGCATGCACACACCATTCACGATGGCACTTCAAACAAAAGTTTCGGAGAAAACTATCTAGTAAAATTTTCTAGAAGCCATAAAAAAATCGCATTTTCTTTAAATATATTTAATTCTACTACATAACTTTTTTCCACACTGTCTAAAAAGTTAAAGAATTTAGGGAACTTTCCAACAAAGAAATAAAAATGGCAGGGCACTGAATTAGTTTTTCAGATAATTTACAAAAACTTAGTGGACGTTTTTTGTGCACCTTGTGCGTTGCCATGGTAACTGATATGACGTCACAAGTACCCTCAAAGTATAGCCCAGCAATAGGGCTGCAAGCAGACATATAGTTTGCCCATATCATTAAGGTATCATGGTAGGTGGATTTTTAAGAAAAATGCGAAAAATCTTTTTTTCGCTGTTCAAATTGAGAAGACTGAGAAAAATAATTTGCAGAAAGAATGGAGAAAAAAGCTTTTTTACTTTTTACGATAAAGAGAAAAACTGTTTTTGAATCTCATTAAATCTCTTACGGCGCGTTGACAGCTCTAATTAAAATTCACCGCCAGTTGTCACATGTAATGCGAATTGCGGTGTGATATTTTATTTGCGCACGCGAACCGTTCTCGATCTGGTTGTTTCATCGCAAGTCAAGCTTTCGTTCTTGTCAAATTTTCTTTATGTCAGGACGAAAACTCGCAAGAAAACTTCTTGCCCATTTTCGTCTCCGAGGAAGTTCAGCGTCGAACAAGATCTGTGGCTCCTGATCTGAGCGACTGTGGGTCGCATTGTTTTAAACTTAGAAGAATGGTTGAAGGAACTCGAGGACACAAATCCCGCCAATGAAGCTGAAGGTCAAAATACAACAAGTGCTAGTCGCACGATATTGCTGGAGAACGGACGCGATTCCGAAACTTCCACAGCGAGAGATCGAGTCAAGCACAGATGTAGATGTAGACGATATAGACCTCGAAATTTCCTCTTTTTGGCTTCACGAGGCATATATGGTTTCAGAAAATGTCTGGAGAACGAAGAAGTCTAAACTCGAACAACATAATACCAATGCCGCCGACGAAATAATCACGGCAGTTTAAATACAAACCTGTTTAAACCTAAGTAGTTTTTCGCTTCTCGGACGATTTCACTGCAACGTCGACGTCTGTTTATTTCAAGTTGTCATGACCCATTGTTTTGGTAAACTGACCCATGCCGACATCTGTCAGCGCGGAGGGGATTTTTAACACCTAATCATACCGATCTCGCAAAAGGTTTTTCGTCTTTTTCTCGATAAAACAAAACTGCATATAAGGATGAACATTTTTAGTTCGTTTACGCGCGTCTTCCAACGGAATTGGCTGAAAATCGGCAGGTATGTTCCCTATTACCTCCTTCGAAAAAGGGTGTCGGGCTTTGTTTAATTTCGCTTCCGTTTAAGAGTTATGGCCTCTTTACTGTAAGGAAACACCCGCGTTCAGAACATCAAACTTTAGGAGGGTGCAGAAAAAAAACCAAACCACATCTGGAAAATCGCAGACACCCTTTATGAGGGTGATGTGTGAGAAAATATTTCAGATGTTAATCGCGCCGCTCCGATGATTCACGCGCGGACGCGAACCAGTTTAAGCAAAGCAGTGTTTCTGGGTATTTCTTTTTATATCACTGCGACAATAACTTTTTAGAAAATTTCAAACATATGATTGTATCCTATAACTATTAAGCTTTCAGAAAATGTATAGGTTGATGGGGTTTTCTTTCAAAGCGCCAGCGTAAGAGCGCGATTTCCAAACACTGTCAAGCCACCTACCATGATACCTTAAATATCCTTCTTTGAAATCTTCCATCGTTTCACAAACACTGCAGCAACGAAAAACCCTTTCAAACCTCCTTAAGGCGGGGGTACACCTGAATTTAAGTGAAATTTTGGTAAGTTTAAAGAGAGGTTGAAAGGGAAAAAAAAGGTTATGGAATACCACCAGACAGTTGCCCGACCGCACAATGGCACCACAGGTTGTTGGGCAACTGTTTGGAGTGTATCTACCTATTTTTAACTTCAAACTCGGCTTTCAGGTGGACCCCCGCCTTAAGTGAATATCTTTATGTACAATCTTCTAATCCAATTCTAGCATCAAGACTATCAATTTCATTTTTGCTTTTCTAAATCTAATATTGACAAGTCCTTGAGAATTGATGATTTAAAGCAAAACTCATTAGCAATGTCGTCAGGGTAGAGGAAATGATCCCTCAAAAAGAAACTTGAATGAAACAAGGAATTCTCTTTCCTAGCCTATAAACAGGCTCACGTTTGAGGAACACTCGTGTCAGCGGCAAAATGCTCAACTTCGTTCCGAGGGTCTCTCTCTCACTCTTGAGGGCAAGGGGAGAGAGAGACCCTGGGAACTCTTTAAAGATGAAGGCTGACTTTGCTAGCGCTTCAGCACCAGACTCCTCGCTCAATGACTCGCACTTTGCCGCTCACGCGTGGAACTCAAAGGTGAGCCTGCTCACAGACTATCTCTTTACTGAAGATGAAAACCAATGCTGAGACTTCTGAGAGGGACTGGAAGCTAGCTGGAGCTCTTGAATTGAAGAAAATGTAATTACCCAGGCCACTGCACCGACTTCCAACATGTATTTACTGAAATAAAAAGAAACACAATTTTGCTGCGTAAGTAAATGCTCCACCAGGGAAAGAACCCTGTAAGAGAGCAGACTCATCTCCAGCCTTCTTCATACAGCACATGACACAGCACAAGAGGAAGAGTGTGAAGGAGAGCATGGTGTACCCATCTCACCTTGCCCTCCCACCTTGCTTCATGCTGCGTGCTTTATGAAAGTTGTCTGAAGATGACTGGGGATGAGTCAGGAAAGAGAGCGCTTTCTAAAAGCTGTATTTCTATGACTTGATAGCAACACAAACCAGCATCAGCTGTTGACATAATGATCATACAGAATTTCTTCCACCGGAATTAAGTTTGTTCTCTTATTTATAGCATAAAGAGTGAGACAGCTAAACAGCGAGTGGTACTTACATGTTTAAAGCACAGTCAAGTGAAAGTTAGAACATTTAAGTTAAGGTTGCTTGTTTAAGTTGAAGCTGTCAAAATTTTGAATGGCTTTGGATTAACTCAGATCGATAGTTCCATGGAACTGAAAATAACCTCAGACGTTTGTATCACAAAAATGTCTTCTTGACCTAACTATTATGTTTAATACAATCTTGTTGCAGGCTATATGAATTCAGAATGTTAACATCTGGGAATTCCTTCCAATTTTGTATTGTTTGGTCAATGACAAAACAAAATGGTCAGCCTTGTTATTTGATTTTTACCAGATTCCTCTTATGTGTAAAATCACCAGACACTTTGTGAATTGATTGTGATTTTAGATTTCCATGTGTTTTCAGCTACTTACCAGAAGTTGGGAAGCATTCAAACAGTTGTTGAAGTGAATTTACAAATGCCATCGGAGACAGGGTTGTATATCTTAGTAGCAGAGAGTTGTCAATAGTTTCTGAAGCTGTGTTTGACCTGACTGAATTGGAGGAACTTGACTTGCCAGATAATTATCTGGAAGAATTACCAACAAGTATTAACAAGCTGAAAAATCTGAACAGGCTGACATCAGAGGTGAACCAGTTGAGAGAACTTCCTCAAGCCACTGCTGAGTTGAGTAACCTGACCGTGCTTAGTGTAAATAGCAACCAGTTGTCTGTTCTACCTTCAAACATTAAACATCTCAAGAATCTTGGGAGACTGTACTTGAGTAGCAACCAGTCGACTACATTGCCTGATGAGATTGGTGAACTGAAGGAGCTGGAATGGCTGAATGAGAGAATGGAGACTGGAGACTACTCGAGCAAATATGAAAACCAGTTGACTACATTGCCTGATGAGATTGTTGAACTGAAGAAGCTGAAAGTGCTGCTTGTGGCTGGAAATCCTGTAACATTGGAAGAAATGGTACAGCTTATGAAAATACACAAGATTTCAAGCCACACCTATGAAACAGGGGTTCTTTTTCACCTGTCCTTCCCCTCCTCCCGGCAGGCCTCACATGAAAACACCGATACAAGAAAAGATAATTTAAATTTAGATTAACACAATAAACAGGTGAATATCCTTTCCTTTTATTGCTGTGTTTTCAACAAGAACTCAAAAGAGCACTGTCCTAATATTTCATTTGTGTTTTGCTTAAACAATCACGTTATAAGCTTGAGATTTCTATTGGATGATACAGTACCGCTCAAATGTAAGTTACCACTTCTCGTCTCATTTCTCGCGAGATGCGTATCGTTTCTCTCGAGACGCGTCTCGTTTCTCTCGAGACGAGTCTCGTTTCTCTTGAGAATCACTGAAGCATCTAGTCTGGAATATATTATACATGTATTACTCGCAAATCGATAAAAACGTTAAAAACGGTTAGTTTCCATACAGGGAGGAGAGGAGTCCTATTTGACGGAATACGATTTCAACAACACGATTGCATCTTTACAGTTATTTGAATCAACAAAAGATCGCTTCGCACTTCAATTGTACGGTGAATTCAACTGGAAATATGGTCAAATAGGACTCCTCTGCTCCCTGTGGTTTCCGAACTTCATAGAATGAAGCTCTTAAGCAAACATTTAAATTGACTTAAACCGGGAAGATTGAATAGTGCGTGTTTTAAAAATTATCGAGACCGATGTTGACTCACGCACAATTCAAATTCATGCTTCCCAAGACAGAATTCAAAACATTCCTTTGTTTGGTTCGGTTCACTTGTTGAGCAAAAAACATAATTTCTTTGTTAATGGCTCCTCAACATGAATGGAAATATGAGCAGAGAAAATGAACAGAGCTGCAGATCAGTTTTCAGTCCAGTGTGTAATCAATGGTCGAGGTGGCAGCAGTTGACTGCAGTTTATGAATCTCGCATTCGTTTCAGGGAAAAACTTTGCAGCGAACAGTTTTCTTGTTTTATTACTAGGAATTTCAATGTGAAAGTTAGTGCTGGCGTCAGAGCTTGAAGGAAATACTGATAATACGCGTAATTTGAAATAAACGGTATAATAGGAGTTGGTGTAGCTAGTTAAGTTTTAAAGGCATTTTGTGAAACAACAACAGAGCCCCAAAATATTTTTCTTCACTTGAGAAAAGAATGTAACAAATGCTACAACTTGGTTTAAGAGACCCAGGAAACCTTAAGTAGATGGATTTCCACAAGTATTCTTTTTAAAAATTAGCCTTTATGCTAAACGCAACGTGACATCGAAGGTCATATCAAATCGCATTAAAGCAAGGAAATCAAAATCCACAGAACAACATGATTGCAAGCTTTTCTTTCGCCTCGACGGCACATGTAACTCCAGTGGTCGAATTATCTAACTCAACGGGCTGAGATTTTGAGTCGACGATCACATTTAACGCCTCAACGGGCGAAGAATACTGTGAATGATTTGTCTGTGGTTTTGATTTCGACATAACGCAAGCTAAAGCAGGTTGGCTTCACAGTTTCCTCTCTTTTCTTTCCGACACTAGCAAGCTGCAGTCGGCAGTTTACTCCGAATGGAAGTAATTTTGCCTAACACTTCACTGCTGCTGAATACACTGAGACAAAAAAAATGATCTCATGAAGTAGGACTTGATCGATATCTTGGCACCTCCATACGCGAATCAGCAAAATTGCTCACATAATAGAACAGCCAAACACATAAAAATCTCGTCTTCCTCGACAGTCATTACTAAACCATTCATGACCTTCATGAATACTTCCACAAGTAACTAGAGACATCCATATTTCACCTCATTTATCGTGTCCTTGATTTCTAGCCGAGCTGGACTATTGCTCGAGATCGATCGATATTTCCACGTGCATTCACAAGCACCCCGGAATGCCCGGATATAAAAAGCACAATCGACTGCGCATGTCTTCAATCTTACATCCGACAGATTTTGCCTTCTTCTAGCTATTATAAAGAATAGGCAGCTGCCTCGCTAGGGCTCGCCAGCAAATACTAGTCTTCAGTTAAAAGAAAAGTACCTTTCGTTTGAAGCTCTCAACCAAATGCTAAGATAATGTTATACCTGCCAACTCTCACGCTTTAAGTGTGAGTCTCACGCCTGCGGGTTGAAAACTTTGATCTCACGCCGGTGTCCTAGCGGATTTGGACCCCGGGGTCCATATCCGCTAGCGGATTTGGACCCCCTCCGTGGATTTGGACCCCTTAACAAATCTCAGTAAAAACATTACCATACATAATTTTCTTACAGAATTTTCTTGTAGAAAGTGATAATAATTCAGAAAGTAGGTTTTTAAGAGAGGTTTTTCAGAAAGTATGTTTTTAAAGTAGGTACTTTTTAATTAAAAACATACGCGTAGACGTTATCTTGTTCTCAGCATTGCGTCTCAATTTAAGATTTTCGTTAAATTAACCTGCAGTTGTAAGTTTGTTGTTTACCTCTGGAATGAAAACGGAACGTGAAATTTGAAATCGTTTGTTTCTTTCTTTGTTTTTCTCTTGAAAAAGTGTGAAATATAAAATAATAACAAACGTTGAATGCGTGAAAGCTTCTGTGAAATACCTATCGCTCGAGTCTCGACTTTTCGAAACTTCCGATAACTCCAACCAAAAGCCTTTCCACTTCACTTAGTCAACGCAATTTCTCGAAAGAAGCTTTATTTTTACGAAGGTTCGAAAAAAATCGGGAATTCGCTGTTCGTGTTCCACAACTGAAATGCTGTTGCTTCGCCTACTTCGGTTTTATACGGTTGAACAATTATATATATGTTATTGGCCGGCTGGGAGGTCCGTATAGTGAAAAACTGTGACCGAGGTCTTGAAAATGTTGCCCGAGGTCGCAGGCCGAGGGCAGCATTTTCAAGCCCGAGGTCACAGTTTTTCCCTATACGGACCGACCCTAAGCCGGCCAATAACATTTTTATCTTTTTTTTCTTGCCGTAAACTGGCTTACAAGTGCGTTTGTTTACGCAACTTTGCCATTGAATCGGCTTACGCGCCGTCTACAAACCATTCGCAAAAAATCTAACGAGAGAAAGAACGAGTAAATCAGATACTATACGAAGGAAGATGTATTAAAGAACAGATTTATTTCGAACTACTTTATGTTAGTGCAGTTAGTTCCCTAGTTAAGGTCTCCAAAATTGTTTTCCAGGTGTGAAATTTTGTTCAAATTTTGAAGTTGTACTACAAAAACAGTTTTTGTCGATCATTGCGAACCACTCGACCGAATTAGACTTTTCTACCGTAAATTGAATAGCAGATAGCGAGGAAATTCGTGAAGTGTACTCCACAGTAATTCTCTGAAGTACAGCAACGATTACAGAGGGAAACTCGACTGAAATTGACTCAGTTTTTACTTAAAATTGCACAAAGAGACACACGGGATTACGCGCCATTACAGCGCCGAGCAACAAACAACCAAAAAACTCTCACAACTTCAAAAACTTCAATTGAATTTACTTACAGTAACTTTCCTTGCCATCTAAGGGTGAATAGAGGTAAACTTGCGCTGATTAATCGTCTTTGGAAGTGGAAAAAGGGCGAAAGGTTGACGATAACCGCTAATTCATTCACGAAAATAGATCAACTCGATGGATTCCGCCCGCTGTAGCGGTCCGTATGAGAGAATTCCGCCCGCTCCAGGAACCAATCAGATTGCCGGATTTGTTGAATTCCGCCCGCTCACGAGCCGAAAAAAAGATAAGTTATGTTATTTTAGGCGCACAATTAAATTAACATCGACTTGCGTTTGTGCTACTTGCTACGTACCCGTTGAATGAAATTAAGTTAAACTTGGAGTCTTTTTAGCGCCCTTGTCAAGTTAAAGCTAGTTAAAAACAAGTGTTCGGTAGGGTGAATTAACAAAAAGTAGATCGTAGACAATAAGTCACCGCTAGACTCTAATTGCATTGTTCTATTTTGTTTCCTTTTTACTCTTTTTTTCGGCTAGATTTTTTTCACTAAATAGCTGTTGAAATCGACCGCTTTTCACCAAAAGCCCAAAAAGCGTGTCTTTATGTACCGCAAGTGTGTAACTTTGAATAAAACGTTCTCACAATACTCTTTAAAGCGTAAAAGTGTTGCGCTTGCACTGTTAAACACCGACCATAAAACAGTTTTTTTCAGTGCGGTTAAATGTTTCATAACTTACTAACTCATGTTCCGAAATTTCGGGACAATACTCCTGATTTTCGGGACACCTTTTACTTACACACGTTAGTGCTCGTTTATTAGAGCTGCCATCCCCCGTTAGTCTGTAATACTAACTAATAGTGTAGTAACTATTTCACGGACCAAGTAAAATCACTCTAAGTTAAACTTATTTATTTACATTGTTTTTTGTCTCGTCAACTATTAACAAATTATCGGTATGAAGTGATAAATATGTACTAGACTATAAGTCGCTTTTAGACGATAATTACATTGTCTTGTTATATAGAAATGTTAATAAGCGTGGAACATGTTTATAGCATTGATTAATTTATGTTTTTGTTACTGTGTGCAGCACAATAAAGTTTAGTTTCTCCGCCTAC
>JAHPZR010023158.1:12500-20000 GCA_019787425.1 Platygyra sinensis | reverse complement strand
CAGTCTTACAGTCAAACCGGATGTTCTCTTGATGGGAACTTTGCAAACTTCCGCCGCAACGTTGGTATTTGATTGACAGTTTGAATTGAGCAAATTGCAATCCGCGCGAGCAAGTTGCTATCGCTTTCGTGCCGTTTTCAAAAATCATTTGAAAAGCAGTTTGCGACTCGAAATTCTTACTGTGGCTTATGATGGCTAACATACATTATAATCGTATCACGAGGCTTGAAAAGGGAGAAAATAACTGCCCTGTGGACGTATGGTCAGTTCAAAACAGGCACAAAACGCGGAAGAAGTTGGAGTATCGCCTCAAACGGTATCTAATATTCCGCTACATGCTATTAAATTGTAAACAAACTTGAAGTTTTGTGTATTTTCGGACATATAAACGCAACAGTTGCAGTCCCGTCGTTTCCATATCATTTTACAATGCACGCACGTAACTTATCGTTCCTTTTAGTTTCGATAGCCAACGAATTGGCAACAATAGTGACTTCCTTTACATTTCGAAACAACGGCAGCAAACGGTAAAGATTCTTTCACGCGATCGAGAATATCTTGGTACAGCGTGTGGTTGCTCATGCAGTGGCTCATCCACGTTAAAAATCCAGTGCAAACTTGTCTTCAAAAAACTGAATTAACACTTGAAAGTTCTGGAAAATCTCAACGAGTTCTTGCCATCAGGTACCAAATGAAGTGAGCAACTTGCTCGCGGAGGTTGCAACTTGCTCAACTCAAACTGTCAACCAAAATACCAATGTTCCGGCGGAAGTTTGCAAAGTTCCTATCAAAAGAACATCCGGTTTGACTGTAAGAGGACTCGAACGTAACTCTTAACTACTCTTGAATTGTCTACAAAAAGCATTGCGTTTTAAAAATTCGATTCATAGGATTTTTGTAGAGACGCAGCGAATTTGTTTTTTGTGTGGCATAAATTCAAATTAAAATTCCTCGTGGCGCATAATTTGATTTGAGGTACCTTTTGGCCATTTAACGCAAGATTTCAGTGATATTTTGTGCGCATGTCTTCTACTTTTCTTGGGGCAATATTTAGCAATTATTGGATGAGGCTGAGTAGGATATGTAGAATTCTGCAGATATGGGAGGGTGTTGTCCACAGAGGCCGAAGGCCGAGGTGGAGATCTGCAGAATTTTTCATATCCTACGAAAGCCGAATTCAATAATTTCTTTATTATTCATTCAAAATATTTCCCCGTTCTTAAAAGAGTTTCGCCATTTCGCTCTTTGTTTTCCGCTCACCAAATAGAGCACAACCTTGTCCCCAGGTTTTTTTGGTTAAAGGCGGCGAAATACGAGATACAAAAACCCTCAACTTGTCGCGCAACATTGTTTCGTTGCAAGTTTTTGTCGATGTTTCCCGTTTTTCACCTTGCGTGATCAACTTGTCGCGCAACAAAAACATTTGTTGCTGGTTGAAAAAAGTTGTTGCGAAAAGTAGAGCGCGGGTCTACTTTGAGCAACAAATTTTGGCCTTGTTGCTCGTTTTTCATCAAACAACTTGTCGCGCAACAAATCTGCTCGTGCCCTAGCAAATCAACCAATCAGCGCGCCGCATTTCTTCAACCCGCAACAAATGTTTTTGTTGCCGGTCAAGTTGATCACGCAAGGTGAAAAACGGGAAACATCGACGAAAACTTGCTACGAAACAATGTTGCGCGACAAGTTGAGGGTTTTTGTATCTCGTATTTCGCCGCCTTAACGGTTCGATAATTTGCAGCGGGCTGCACTTTTGACGTCATTTTGACGTCATCGGTTCAATAATTTTCGGCGGGCTGCACTTTTGACGTCATTGGTTCAATATTTGGTCAACAGCAGCTGGTTATGGTGAATTATGCGTGTGGTTTTAACCAATCAGAAACAGGGAAATATTTTGAATGAATAATAATATGGAATATAAAGCATACGTATAGATAGACATGTTGTCTAATAATTTCTTCGTTTAGTTCCCACAATTGAACAGGCAAACAATAAACTGCATTTTAAACACCTTTATTATCTCACCACTTTTACAATAATCGCCGTTTCTCTCTTTTCTGACCGTCAAAGAACGTCAGGCCTACAGGCGAAAACATTACTCAACTACAACGAAATGCCGTTTTCCATGCTCAAGATGCAGCCGGAAGAAAGAACTTTCATTTGCCAAATATAGCATTTTGGCTGCCAGTGTTGGTATTTTTACCAAACTGACGTTTGCCATTAATGATAGGACCTTTGTTTCGGGCCGGGGAGGTATTAATGGTGAAGCCCGAGTCATCTGTCACCTGAGGGTGGCCAACATCGGACAAAGCAGAAAGACCTCTAACGTGCAAAAAAAAAAAAAAAAAAAAAAATATAACGAAACTATACATCGGTATAGATAATCGTATGGTGTAAATCTTAAATTGCACTGGCATTCATTGAGTGATATTTGAAAATTGTAGGATCGAGCCTTTAGGCGACTGTAATTTTAAACTGATTATTTTCAAACATCACAAAGAAGAGAAGATTATCAAACGCACGAACTTTTTTTACACAAGTATTTGTCACATTTACTATGAAGGCCTTTTGCGGACAAAATATCAAATTTGCATATATCCTTGTTATGTTGCATATATGAATGCTATGCGCAATAAATCAATAAGCAAACATGTTCGTTATAAACTAAAGGTGTCCGATAAAACTAAAAGATGTCTGATACAATTAAAAGGTTTTTGGTAAAACTAAAGGATGTTCAAATTTGCTAAAAGATGCCTGATACAAGTAAAACATGTTTGATTTAAAAGATGTGAAAATAAAAGATGAGGAAGCGGAAATGATTTCGCAAAACAAGAAGTGATGTCATTGATGATCTTCCGTGTAAACAAAATGGCGTCTGCTGGAGCTGCAATTTGGCTTCCAGATACAGAAACGTTTTTCATGGAATTATATACAATGATTGTGAGAGGAAGCCAGTTGATGTAATTTAATTGCGAAAGCGAAAAGGACTTCATACAGTATAAATGGAAAAAATATAAACGCAATGTGATCGATTTGAAAAATGAACCAATGCGATTTTGAAAAATCACCCAAAACACGTGCCACAAAAGAAAGTATCTTCTGATTGATGGTCTTGCAATTGCTTTCTTTTGTTTTTAACTTTATTATTTTTATGTTCTTTTATTTTCGTTTGTCTTTATTTTGTGGAGGACGCACTGGCCTACTGGTTAGTGCGCTGGATACTGATCGAGACGCTCGCGGGGTTTATTATGTACGATGTGTTCTTGGGCAAGGGATTTTACTGTTACAGTGCCTCTCTCCACCTATGGACCACTTGGCTCGGCGCAGACCTCACCTTTCTCAGTAAAGATGACCGCTTTCATCAGCCTTCACAAATAATTATCTATTATACATTTGGTATATCTCAGTTTTCAATCCATCTCGGCAGCTAAGTCAAGCAATAGCACAGCATTTGAATTTGACAATCCATGCGTTTATTAGAGATTTTTCGCACTCTTGATTATGTCCGCAAATAGGAACTCTGGCAACATTTTTCTTGAGTACAATTATTGCGAAAAGACCTCAAATAATTTTTGCTCCATTGTTAAGTTGTGTGGAAAGAAAACTAGACGAGATACTTATGGTTCGCCTCTAGGTTTTTTCTTCAGCCTTGTTTTGACCAGGGGGACGGGGGACGGAAATAGCCCGCGCTATGTCACTACGTGCCCTACATTATTATACATAGGGGTGAGGGAATTCCTACCCTGTTAAAGAGAATGAAAAGAAGCTCATCCCGGTCTATTCAAGGTTAAGTGTAGAACACTTTAAAATAAGTGGGGTATTATTCCCCAAACAAAGTGCGTCATTTTTATCTTGTTTATAAAAAGCACTTCATCACTGCGTTTGGAGCGACCCTGTAACTTAACACTTTTTATCGGCTTAAAAAGCTGTACAATGAGGCACCGCTACTCAGCTTAACTCAACCGTTTTAAATAGCATACTGATTTGTTTTCTTTATTTCTCGAAGAATATGAAGTGCTTTGTTTTCTTCACAATATCTTTGGTCTTGGTGGCGTCAGCCCCTTTCGATAACCAAGCACAGGTAAGCGTGTTATTGTGTTACACTGTAGGTATCTCAAAGACGACCTATTGCATTTGTTTCTCAGTGTTCTTGCCTTATTAAAATCGTTTTCACTAAGGACTGTTATCATGTGATTTATTCATTTCTTTGACAGGACGAAAGCCATGACGAGGACCCTGGTTAGTCTACCAACCTCCTTTTAGCCATTGCTTTGTTTTACATAGTTTAATAACGTATCCAGTACATATACATGTACCTGACCATGCATGTAGATACCATTTTATGCTTTTAATGGACTAAAAAATTGAGAATGTGTATAATTTGTTCGTACGTTTGATAATCTTCTGTTCTTTGTGATGTTTGAAAATAATCAGTTTAAAATTACAGTCGCCTAAAGGCTCGATCCTACAATTTTCAAATATCACTCAATGAATGCCAGTGCAATTTAAGATTTACACCATACGATTATCTATACTGACGTAGAATGTGTATAATTTGTTCGTACGTTTGATAATCTTCTCTTCTTTGTGATGTTTGAAAATAATCAGTTTAAAATTACAGTCGCCTAAAGGCTCGATCCTACAATTTTCAAATATCACTCAATGAATGCCAGTGCAATTTAAGATTTACACCATACGATTATCTATACCGATGTATAGTTTCGTTATATTTTTTTTTTTTTTTTTTTTTTGCACGTTAGAGGTCTTTCTGCTTTGTCCGATGTTGGCCACCCTCAGGTGACAGATGACTCGGGCTTCACCATTAATACCTCCCCGGCCCGAAACAAAGGTCCTATCATTAATGGCAAACGTCAGTTTGGTAAAAATACCAACACTGGCAGCCAAAATGCTATATTTGGCAAATGAAAGTTCTTTCTTCCGGCTGCATCTTGAGCATGGAAAACGGCATTTCGTTGTAGTTGAGTAATGTTTTCGCCTGTAGGCCTGACGTTCTTTGACGGTCAGAAAAGAGAGAAACGGCGATTATTGTAAAAGTGGTGAGATAATAAAGGTGTTTAAAATGCAGTTTATTGTTTGCCTGTTCAATTGTGGGAACTAAACGAAGAAATTATTAGACAACATGTCTATCTATACGTATGCTTTATATTCCATATTATTATTCATTCAAAATATTTCCCTGTTTCTGATTGGTTAAAACCACACGCATAATTCACCATAACCAGCTGCTGTTGACCAAATATTGAACCAATGACGTCAAAAGTGCAGCCCGCCGAAAATTATTGAACCGATGACGTCAAAATGACGTCAAAAGTGCAGCCCGCTGCAAATTATCGAACCGTTAAGGCGGCGAAATACGAGATACAAAAACCCTCAACTTGTCGCGCAACATTGTTTCGTAGCAAGTTTTCGTCGATGTTTCCCGTTTTTCACCTTGCGTGATCAACTTGACCGGCAACAAAAACATTTGTTGCGGGTTGAAGAAATGCGGCGCGCTGATTGGTTGATTTGCTAGGGCACGAGCAGATTTGTTGCGCGACAAGTTGTTTGATGAAAAACGAGCAACAAGGCCAAAATTTGTTGCTCAAAGTAGACCCGCGCTCTACTTTTCGCAACAACTTTTTTCAACCAGCAACAAATGTTTTTGTTGCGCGACAAGTTGATCACGCAAGGTGAAAAACGGGAAACATCGACAAAAACTTGCAACGAAACAATGTTGCGCGACAAGTTGAGGGTTTTTGTATCTCGTATTTCGCCGCCTTTAACCAAAAAAACCTGGGGACAAGGTTGTGCTCTATTTGGTGAGCGGAAAACAAAGAGCGAAATGGCGAAACTCTTTTAAGAACGGGGAAATATTTTGAATGAATAATAAAGAAATTATTGAATTCGGCTTTCGTAGGATATGAAAAATTCTGCAGATCTCCACCTCGGCCTTCGGCCTCTGTGGACAACACCCTCCCATATCTGCAGAATTCTACATATCCTACTCAGCCTCATCCAATAATTGCTAAATATTGCCCCAAGAAAAGTAGAAGACATGCGCACAAAATATCACTGAAATCTTGCGTTAAATGGCCAAAAGGTACCTCAAATCAAATTATGCGCCACGAGGAATTTTAATTTGAATTTATGCCACACAAAAAACAAATTCGCTGCGTCTCTACAAAAATCCTATGAATCGAATTTTTAAAACGCAATGCTTTTTGTAGACAATTCAAGAGTAGTTAAGAGTTACGTTCGAGTCCTCTTACAGTCAAACCGGATGTTCTTTTGATAGGAACTTTGCAAACTTCCGCCGGAACATTGGTATTTTGGTTGACAGTTTGAGTTGAGCAAGTTGCAACCTCCGCGAGCAAGTTGCTCACTTCATTTGGTACCTGATGGCAAGAACTCGTTGAGATTTTCCAGAACTTTCAAGTGTTAATTCAGTTTTTTGAAGACAAGTTTGCACTGGATTTTTAACGTGGATGAGCCACTGCATGAGCAACCACACGCTGTACCAAGATATTCTCGATCGCGTGAAAGAATCTTTACCGTTTGCTGCCGTTGTTTCGAAATGTAAAGGAAGTCACTATTGTTGCCAATTCGTTGGCTATCGAAACTAAAAGGAACGATAAGTTACGTGCGTGCATTGTAAAATGATATGGAAACGACGGGACTGCAACTGTTGCGTTTATATGTCCGAAAATACACAAAACTTCAAGTTTGTTTACAATTTAATAGCATGTAGCGGAATATTAGATACCGTTTGAGGCGATACTCCAACTTCTTCCGCGTTTTGTGCCTGTTTTGAACTGACCATACGTCCACAGGGCAGTTATTTTCTCCCTTTTCAAGCCTCGTGATACGATTATAATGTATGTTAGCCATCATAAGCCACAGTAAGAATTTCGAGTCGCAAACTGCTTTTCAAATGATTTTTGAAAACGGCACGAAAGCGATAGCAACTTGCTCGCGCGGATTGCAATTTGCTCAATTCAAACTGTCAATCAAATACCAACGTTGCGGCGGAAGTTTGCAAAGTTCCCATCAAGAGAACATCCGGTTTGACTGTAAGACTGGCTTTCACTTTGACAATAGCACAAACTCAAAAGAATAAGCAAAAGACAAAAAAAAAAAACACTTGTCTGAAAAATGGCAATATTTATCTGTGTTCGCTGGCGTTTATCTCAAAATTAAGTCTACACCGCGTGTTTATGGCGCGTTGTCAGTGTCAAAATTATGCCTGACTTCTTCACCTTTTCTTAAATGTTAAGTAAAATGTCAAACAATGCAACCGCGCTTCCTGAATACTAAAATTATAACATGCGGCATATTTTGACCTTTGATCAAAATTCCATGCGTTTCCTGACTTTTCGCGAATTTAAGTCCGGCATGTTCTGACTTTCAATGAAATTAGTTGCCAAATGTCGTATAATTAAACATCCCAACCGGCTAAAGATCCTATACTGACCACTGGCAGTTCATAATAAAACCTTGCTGCTG
>JAHPZR010023158.1:0-7500 GCA_019787425.1 Platygyra sinensis | reverse complement strand
TATTTTCGCTTATAAGAGAGTTACATGTATTCTTAACAAACCTCCAGGGGGAGGTGTTATAGTATTGTGATGTCATGATATCTGATATGAACTGAGCCCGCATAATGTACAGCGGCTTCATGTAGAACCATGTGCTTTTCATCAATACAATCTTCTTCTTGACCCGCCATCTTGTGTGTCCGTAACTCACTCTTCTATGACCCCACAAACATAACACTTGCAAGAAGACTTTAACAGGCCACAGTATTATGAACTGCCAGGGGTCAGTATAGGATCTTTAGTTTGGCACCTAGTTACATAGTCAGAACATGTGACGGGCATAAAATTCGAGAGAAGTCAGGAAACGCGGAGAATTTTGTTAAAAGGTCACTATATGCCGGATGTTATAATTTTAGTATTCAGAAAACACGGAATGTATTAATGTATCAACATTAGTTAATTTGTTGAACGTTTGTAACATGAGCCTCGTTGCTTGGAAGATTAGACGACCACTTCCCACGTCATCGACTTTAAATAAATTAGTACTATTACCATTACTATTGTTTCGAAGGTCAGTAGGGATACGCACTGTGTAATTTCAAAGACAATGCCTGACGTTTTACTTAGCAGGTAAGAAAAGGTAGGTGCTCCATATCAACTATGTTGCACAGTTGTACTGACCTTCTCAAAGAATGTTATAAAGTTGAGGAAAAGTTGTCTGATGGTGTAATTAAGGTATTAAAAAGCGGAAACTATTTCTTTTTTGTAGACAAAGAGCTGGAAGTATAGAAGCTTCCAAAGACCCTTGCAACCAGTCACACAGAACTGTCCTAGCCTTCCGAGACTCTGATCAAAGACACGATAAGCTATCAAAATATTTACTTGTTTATCTCAGCAGTTACCAAATGAAAAACATCACTGCAAACTTAAAGAATCAACTTTTGTAGAATATGAGAAAACAATAAAAAAGCCATGCAAACTTTGTTGATACCAAATGTGGCCATCCTTGAATGCCACTCCTGATTTTCTTTGCCAGTGTGATTGTTCTGGACAGGGTTTTGGAGAAGTGAAGTGCCCATATTGCATTTATGGCATTGATTTTGACAGCTATGTGCAAAAGAAATCCTTTTTGGTTGGAGATAAATGGTTCTGTGCCCAGTTTGAGAAGAGATCATGATTATTATTATTATCAGCGACAAATCCATACCAGTGGCGGGTCTACCGCAGATGGTGTGTGCGTCTTTTGTATATGCTTTGTATTATACATAGTATTTGTCCCTACTTACACCCGCAAAAACTTCGCTTCCTCCGAATATACAAAAGCGGCCGGGTGCTTGTCGTATGTGTGATTGTACGCATGCTAATAACTTCGCGCATGCGTGTTGACGATTTGACTGCGATTTTCGACTAATCGAAAAAAGTGAAAGCCGAAATTTCATTTATGACATTTCTGCTTGAACACGTGTTAAGCCTGAGCGAGCATTGTCTTCCGTTGTTTTTGCGAGATAATTATTCAAAATTGGATCCGTTTAACTCTTGCGGGAATTTCAAAGCGAGCCAGAGCTATTGTGATATAAGTATTAGTAAAGGAGCGTACGAAATTCGCGTTTTGCGACTACTTCCAAACTTCGAAATCCCTTAAAAGTTTATATGACGCTTTAATGAATGTCAAATAAAAATATCCATATGGTAAAAAAGAAATTTAGAAATTGAATGAAGAGAAATCACGCCTCGAAGTGCGCTGAGATCAATTTTTCAGACAAGCAAGATGCTACCATAGTCAATTTTCACGCAAAATTTGCGACCTCTTCTGAAAGCGCCTGAGCAAAGCGAGAACCATACACTTTCCAATTGACCTTTCTTCTTAAAAACCCATATGGTAAAAGTAGCTTTTGAAAAACAGTTTATCTGTAAACGAGTAGAAAGTAAGCCCTCCTCGACATTTTCAGCCTTTTTTCTCTATTGTTTGACAATCGTTTTCTAATTAGCTTTCAAATTTAGCGCCGGCGTCTCAATGAAAGTCCCGGACATGTCGCTGAATCTGCGCGATGAGTTATGATACAAAATCTTGCCAATTAATTTGAGTTTTCAAAAATTGTAAAGACATGAAATGAAAGATCGATAAAGCTTATTTGTAAGTGTTGGTATATGTCATTCGTTACTCGATCACTCGACCGATGCATCTGTCGGCTAAGTGGCAATAACATCAACACTAATGCCAATACCCCAGTCAGTACATAAGCTGAACTAAATCACTAGGTTTGTCTTCATGGCAAAAAGTGTCCAAGAGTAAATAGTTGTGCATATTTCTGAACCTAATTGTGAGTTTAAGTTTTTTAAAGGTAGATTCCGGGATTTGTTGATAAACTTATTTGCGCAGAACTATTAGCCTACCAAGTTAGCTCTATTTACATAATCAATATAATATTGGGTTGAGTGTGTGACATCATCAGTCATCTCATCTGCGTATTTTAACTATTTTTTTAACAAACTTAAATATCTCTGGAACTATAATGAAGATATTTTAAAACGGTAAACGGCATTTTTTATTCTTTCACGGAATCCTATGTCATACCCTCCAAAAATCAAGGGGTAAAAATTTTATCATACCACCACTTTGAAAACTGGGGAATATCACTCAGATATTCCCGAGTTTCACCTGGGGAATATTCAGTTGCGTGATGTATTTCAACCAACCACGCTTGAGCAAAAATATTTCGCAAATAATCTGAGATAATTTTGGAGCACTTGGCCTGATGCAGTATTTACATGTACCTTACCTTCATAAACCAAACTCGCCTTAGTAGATACAAACAGACATGTACATACATTTATTTGATAAGTAAGTTTTAATACACTGTGGTATGCATCTGTACAGCCGATCTGGACCTACTACAACTGAGTCTAAATAAGGTAAACAGGATTAAAACTTAAAAAATTTAGAGTGATGCTGCATATTTGTGTTGTATTTAAAACGTACAAGATCAAGGCTGCCAAAAAAGTTGAAACAGTTTCCATCTTTAACTAAATACAGACCAGAAAGCTGTGTGCTGCGACATATATTGTATCTTTAGAAAGATTCATATTGAGACTACAAATTCCATTATCAGGTGAGTCTGTGTTTGTGTTTGGTTGGAGTGTTTTTCTGAGTTACTCAATGCTATATACTGCTACTTATGTTACTGTTTAACAGTTCAGTTTTTCCATTGCATTGCGTACTTGAACATGACAAGTTTAACTTGCACCGTACCTCCTTCCCTCCAGATATACAAATGAGTAATGGGTGAATTTCAGACAGTATTGGGGCTAACACTGTCTACAGCTGTCGTATTCCATTTACGCAGGGTGGGGTGGGGCAAGAGTAGAAAGATGCCTTATCAGTTGATGCCGGGGACAGAAACTACGCGTTAATATTAATGTGACAAAAACTAGGATAAGCTGTGGCTGTTTGCATAACTTGGCCTGATGCCTTCATTGGTTTCATTTGTTGAACTTTGCCCTTTAAGGTAGCCTCGTACTCGGACATTTTTTGGGCTCGTCATGCAACTTCCTTCCCTTCATGGGGGAAGAAGATTGCGTGACAGGCTCAAAGACTGTCTGCATACATGTAGGAGGCTACATTTACTTTTAAGGTTAAAATGTAATTAATTTTAAAATTGTGTAGCTTTTTAAATTAAGAGATGACAGATATGTCATAAAGTTTAAGATATGGGTGATTAGCATTATAACACTGAATAATAATAAGAACATACTGTACATGTATATTATACTTATTTTAGTTGCAGTTTATTTTTAAAAAAATCATAACAATTAATGCCCAGTTTACAGCCCTATGCACAGTACCATGTACATCATATAAGCATTAAAACATGGTCTTGAGGCTTGGTGAAATCAAGCAAAAGAAATAAAAAAATACCGGTGCATGCAATTTAGCAAAGTCTCACTGCCAGTGCAATTGATTTTGTTTTACTCCAAAGTCTCAGAGTCAAGTCAAAACGTTTATGTTTATGTTTTATGTTTATGTTAATGTAATGAATAAGGCATATTTAATGAATGCAATAATCAGACAATTCTATTTTTTCATAAATATTATATAAACAAATGGTAAATAGCTAGTGCAAAGATATTGTTCCAACATATTTTTGGATTAAAAATTTCTTACTGTTCACCTTAATTCACTGAAATTATTAACTTAACAATATGGAGAATAAGAAATATTTCAAGCAAACAAAACTCTTGTTTGAGACAATCACAATATTCCAAGAGTGACCAAACCCTCTCCATCAATAATAAAATGAAATTTTTCTGACAATATAATAAATGCCACAAACCTTTATGCGTATCCAGGAAACATTTTATTAAGAAAAACTGAAACTGATTGGCTAGTAGAACACATCTGTGTCAATTGTTTGGTCAATATTTCCGTATACCTTTGAAGGTTGACAAAAAAAACAAAATTCGTTTGCAGCAATATTACTATTATAAAAAACGTCTTCCACCGAAAATAGTTCATTAACTCGACCTGGAAGACATGTAACTTAAGATATAACTGGGGAATATCCAGTAAAACAATTTGAAGAAAAAATTTATCAGTCAGCCTATTATGACTTAATAACATTTCCTAAATTTGTTACGATTATTATTCTTTGGTCTTCTTCAGGTCGTTGAAGAAATATTTTTTTTTCTCCAAATTTCAAGGCCACCCAATAATTTGCGCACAACATATGTTGATGTTTTATTTAACAAATAAAAAAGCCTAAGCCGTGTATTCCATTGTCATAAAACACGACGGGCATTTGAGAACACGAGGGAAATGTAAAAATCACGGGCCGCAGGCGAGCGTTTTCTGCATTTCTCGAGTGTTCTCAAAAGTTGGGAGTGTTTTATCACAGTGTAATACACGGCTTAGGCTTCTTCATCTGCTTTATGATATAGATTTTACGTGGGCAAAACAATAAACACGCTTTTTCTATGTTTTATACCCTGATAAAACATGGGTTTTCGACCAATCAGAGGGTTCTATCTATGTCACAATAATAATAACAATAACAAGCTAGATTAGTCGCAACAATATGGTAGAAATTAATTGCACGAAACCAAAATTTTCAAGAAATAGAGCTTAGTGTTCGTAATGAAAATACGTTTGAGGAATTCTAGTTTCTCTCTAATCACGTTATCCGGTCAATATTGTGGAGCAAAACGGAAAGGTAGGCACAAAATGGAATCAACTCTGAGTGTGTGAACAAAAATTGGCGAATTAAATTCTTGAATAAGATAATCTCATTTTATCGGGTTGATAATGTGAATTGGCCACTGTAAACTGGAGATTCGAAAGCTGACGCTTCGTGCGTTAGCCCTTTCGTCGGATTCGCTCCCGCAAAGGGCTAACGCTCGAAACTTCAGCTTTAGAATCTCTTTACGGTGACCAATTCACATTATCAACCCAGTTGATAAAACCAAATTATCTTGTAATACTCCCCACCGACGCAGCACCACAGTTTCTTTAGAAACTTACCCCCTTTGAGTAAATAACCTCCTTCTGGCCTCAGTTGTTCGAAGGCTGGATAACGCTATCCACTAGATAAATTTCCCCTGCAGTGGATAGTATTGTTACATGTATATCTGATGGGTAGAGTTATCCGCCTTCTAAACAACCCTAGCCTGAGCGTTAGCTTTTGAGGAGCAATCCGACAACAACGTAACCATAAATACCCATAGTGCTGGAAAATCGTTTAAACTGAAATAACTAAAACAGTAATCGGGTTATCGTGAACATATACATAACAGGGTTAAGATAGAGTGATCAAGTTACATCAGTTTGATTTGGAAGAAGAATATTGCGTAGATCAGAGTAAGATGATGAATTTTGCTAATTGAATATTAACATAAATATTTGTGGAAGACAAAAGTTAATTCGTCGAAACAATATTTTTTATTTTTCTATGAGATTCGTTCTTTAGAATAGAGTATTTGATGCAATTCATATGAAATCAGTGATTAGATTTACAAATAAGAGAGAGGAAAACGTAGGACATATTTTGCTCAGCAAGGCCTAACTCTCGATCTCTAGATTAGATCACAGTTGCCCTGTCGGTCTCTACCGACCGACAGCAATGCACAAGGTGATCTGAATACGAAATTCGTAGGCTTCAATCCCTCGCTCGTACTATCATTGCAGCATTACACACCACAGTGTTCCAGGCGCGAACAGTTCTCTGCTCGCTTATTAGATTAAATACTTTAACGCGAGTCATTTTTGAAGGAGTTTTAATCAGAAATGTCATATCCTCGATCCTGATTATGTGACAACGACACATTGAATTATTGTATGTACAAAAGGTTTGTACTAATGACTAAATATTTTAATTTTTTCATGCAAGGTTTTAAATAACAGAGCATATATCGTCCCAGCACCAAGAAACCACAGAAGGTATCTGCCACAACCATGAGTGACAGTGCTGACTTGGTATTCATTTCTCTGTTCACGATTTTAGAAATAGTCTGCCTGACTTTCAACGTGTTGGTCTGTGTGGTTCTTTATCGGAGTAAGTCGCTGACAATACCAATGAACAACTTAATTTTCAACCTTGCAATATCGGACGCTCTGATTGGTTTGTTTATACTACCGCGTCACGTGATCTTCAGCAAGCCCGCATTTCAACATCCGACAGACACCACAGGAGACTACTTCTGCAAGTTCATAACCGGGAGTGGAATCCTGTGGACAAGTTCTACAGCATCGGGTTTTCTCCTCATCGCTATTGCTGTCGAACGCTATACCTCTATCATGGTTCAAAACCGAAGGGCGCCGATTACGTCTTCGCATATCAAGGGCGTTATCGCGTTTTGCTGGATTTCTGCGTTCGCGGCGAATTTACCAACGCTGATCGTGTTTGCTTATGATGAAAAGAGCGATTTTTGCATGGAGAATTGGCCAAGCTGGGTCTCTCCAAAAGCCTATGTCATGGTTATTTTCTTCTTGGGTTCGAGTTCGGTCGTCGTAATGTATGTGTTATACTCCCAAGTTATTTACACGTTGTGGAATCGCCAGCGGAGGGCGACGGAGATCTGTCAGGCAGCCAGACTACGTGCGAGGAAAAATATTACCAAGTTGTTGGTTTTGGTGACTTTTGTTCATACAGTCTGTCGCCTGCCGAATTACACGACCTATTTACTAGCATATTACGCACCCGCGGTCAGTTATGGCTCCAATACATACAACATCACGGTGCTTTTAATTTTACTGAACTCCGCAATGCATCCGTTCATGCTGTGCTGGAATATGCAGGGCTTCAGGAAACCCTTATATGTGTTGTTTTGCTGTAGCCATGCCAACAGGGTGTTTGTAGAGCCTGAGCCCTCCCATGTGGGTGGTCATGAAGCGAGCCGACTGTCCGTCTTCCATTTGAGAACCAAGGAAGAGGCACGGCCATCCACAGCTTCATAAATGTTGAACCAATCGATAAATTGACGCCCCAACATTAAAGCTCACGTTGAGATTGGTCATTTGACCAAGTAGGA
>JAHPZR010023155.1:0-25211 GCA_019787425.1 Platygyra sinensis | reverse complement strand
AATTATAGTAGCACTATAATTTACACTTCAGAGTTAATTCTCTGGTTCCATTATTTGTGTTCCCAGTGCTACGCGGCACAACAGTCATTGTGCTGAGCATGGTTGTTCATATGTTACGCGCCTATACCTCCCTGAGGGTCTCTGTCAACTGAGCATACGGACCTCTTTTGATTAACTTTATAATAGTGTCCCGGCCCCGAAAACAAAAGCAATCGAAATCGAACAACAAAAGCACACGTTGTTTATCAAAAATTGAAATATTTGATCTCCCTAATTTGAACGACATTGTGCTGAGCCCGGTTGTTCCGCAAAGTGTGGATCGATAATACCATATCCATCGGATAAATTACTATCCAGTGGAGAATTGTTGACAAAACAAATCACGCTACTGGCACTGAATTTCTACTTAACCGGTGGATAACGTTATTCACCTTTTGAACAAGCTTGGCCTGCTGTCATTATCTAAATTTAGAATCCTGTTATATTACTGTAATTTCCAATTAAAACTGCAAAGTAAGACATCCTTTAAGTAGGCCTGTATATCTTTAGAATATAATGCAGTACTACTGAGACCAATGTACTTGTTATCTATATATGTTCTTGGCGTGTTGAACCAATCCAAGTAAAAAGGAGAAATAGTTGACATTGCTGCCTTTCGGGTACCATGATTCACGAGAAAAAACTCTTCCCGCAAATACAAAATGATGCAGTTCTGCAGCGATACATTAACATTTTGAGGTTTATTATGGGATGGGATGTCTTGTAAACAGCTTCGTTTTTTATTCCAGTTGTTCGAAGGCTTGATCACGCTATCCACCAGTCTTCAGAGCGGAGAAACGTACTGCACAGCTTTCTGCACATCCATAGACCTGCTTGCGGGCTCAGAGAGGAACACGCGCGTAACTTCTGTGATGCGAATTTTCAAACGTTTTCTCAGTAGAATTTAACTTTCTTTTTTCCTCCTCTAGCTTTTTTACAATGCCTAGTCCTGAGTTCATTGTTGCTGCGGAGCGAGCGTAGCGAGCGAGCAGCAACATAATCAGGATTTAAGAAGAATATATAAAAGGGAGTACGAATTCTCGAGTTCATCACTTTTTACCAGAATGCATTGCATTTAACCAGAGTGCACTGCGCCAATTTTTACCAGAGTGCATTGCGGCGTCACGGACTACACGAAGATGTCACGCCATCTTCTCGTGTGGAAATGGTAGTTATGTTTTGCTCTGATTTGCCTGTAAAACGATGTGAAGGAGATCTTGCTCGACTTTCATAACTCTTGAATTTGTTCTTAATGCATTATGTGAAAGTTTGTAAATTCGGACGATTAATTGTGACGTCTTAGTTTTGAACTTACAGAACTTAGTATGTCATCTCTTAGCCGTAGTCTTGCTAGCCTCCCACGCAGACGTTCTCAGGCTTGTCACGCGTTCCTCCCCACAAACGGAAACCGTAGAACGCGCTAATTTTATATGTTGCGATCTATTCCTTTACATCTAAACATGAACTTAGGCTATAGCGATGTTTCTTGTTTACAAACATTGTCGTCATATTTCTTTTGATATTCAAATTTGCCAGCCACTGAACAATAGCATGCATTGTTTCAACAGCCAATAAACCTCTGGTTGGCACATTAATGACAATAGGTGACGTAACGAGAAATGTCGCTATTCTTTGTTTTCATGTGACGTCATCATTTTCCAAAATTACTAATTAGCAATCCTACTGGCGTTTTAGTGTCATCAGACATCAGACCTTATCAAAACTTGGCGTTTTACGGCGTTTAAGCTCGATAGGTTTCCTCGTTTTCTTATAGAGGACATTTGAATTTCCAAGTTTATGCGTTGCGTGACATTAAATGGCGGTCCGAGAAGGATCTCGCGTAGGTCAAAAGAGCAGTTATCACCTACGTTTTTGGTAACTGAACAGTTCTTGCACTAGAAGAAGTATTACTTTCAATGTCTTAGAACTCTAGAGTAATCATTTTTCGTTTCAGTGGCAAAACTCAATGACAGATGTTTCTGTTGGTTTCCGGCCGCCATGTTGGTGCTCCTCGGAAGGGCACCAACATGGCGTCTCCATACAAAGCTCTATAAATTTAGGTGAAACTGTTTACCGAATAACGCGGCAATGAAAAACCGCACAGACCTAAATCTCGGCGATGTTTTTTGTTTATCAATTATCTATCATATACCTTATTCTTGACTTAAGTTATTGAATGGTTACGATTTTTATTTTCGATGCAAACCACCAATAAGCATTTTCACACATTGCGACGGACGTGTCCTCGGCACGGTCTGTCAACAACATTGTAGAGACATTTAATGCGTACCAGTAGAGAATTTATTAGTTAGATTTTTACTCTTACAATTTCCACATCTTTCGATTTTTACGATCTGGTAAAAGGGAGGTTCAGTGATGTGTATCGTTTTAAGTCCAGACACATATGTAGATCATTGTGTGATTCCTCACGATTTAGCACTACTTTGAGAAATAAATGTTAATACACAAGTCTTGCAACGCGCTGCTAGAGATGAGTCACTGCGTATGAAATATATATGTCACTATCAACAGAATGTTCCGCAGCATTATTATCTTTTAGATAGCCTAGTTCTAAGGATATTAAGTCAGTGTCATTTAAAGTCATTTTGGTATCACCTTTGCTTCGTTTTCCCTAGTCTGTTAAATTTCAGTAATTTTAATTGCGAAATGAACACCAATTATACGATCACTTCTCGTGCAATAAATCTTTTCTCATCGAATGCGTTTTGACGTTGTGCAGTTATCCTCAGTACAAGGTCGTTTCCTTGCGTAGCGTCCTTGTGCAGTGCTGACTTGCTGTTTGGCACACTGGTACGAATAGAATGAGGCGACGTAATATTATCTTCAATTTCGCTTGAACACAACAAAAGTGTGGGAAATTTTGTCCTCACCACACTCGTAGCCTGCGTCTCAAACGGAAATTTAGGGACTGTGCAGTTATTGTCAGGAGGGGGGGGAGGGGAGGGGGGCATTACATAAAATTGCTAACAAGATAGGGGGATTCAAAGTAAAATCACTCATTTGACGGAGGGGGCCCTAAAGTTCTATTCGAAATGTAAATAAAATTCATGAAACGCAATAAAAGATTCTCAATACAGGCATCATGATAGACTCTAACAAATATCAATACGAACAGCTGTTAAACGATTATTGAAAATATTCCATCCAAATGAAAAGCAAATTCACAACTGATCAATTTTAACCCGTCTTCTAATTAATTGAGCTGATCCTCTGTAAAGCAAAAATCATAAACTTGCTTTTCAGCTTACCCCATGAAACAATGGGAATCAAACAAATCCCGCCGTAGCCAAGCTTTGTCGGTTTTTGATGTGAATAAAAGTAATGTTCCTTCATCGACTGAATCGATTTGCTGAATTCCATATATATATCTGGCTTATAACTAAGTTTAACAGGCTCTCCTCCCAAGGATCTAAATATAATGCAAGCTCTTTTTCGTCTGTTATTTGAAGCGTTCAATCTCCTGTTCTTTGATCTTTTTCTCTGCTCCTTTCTCTTTCTGGCTTCAGAAGTTTTAGATTTTGAGCCAATGTGGTAAGCACCCCGGTAGTTAGTAAATGCTTTGTCTAAATCTTTAATCAAGCGATCAACATCCTTCTCGATACTAGATGTTACATAATAACGTTTGTCATTGTTGAAACTGTTATGGCAGCTCAGTCCAGTTTTGAGCCGGTTTACCAGTGTTTTCAGAGAAGAGGCTGTCGTCGTGTTTAGAAGATCAAAGGCTCTCTGAGCAGCTCATGGATGAATAGTCCAATCCCAAGTTTACTTTTGCCCCTGTGGCAAAACGAGTCTTTGTGCGAAACTATTGGTATGAGAATATGATGTCACCTGTACAGTCATTCGCATGAAAATCAAGTGATTTTCATGATTTTCACGGGAAACGTTTTGCACAAGCACTCGCTCTGCAAATGGAAACTCAGACGGTGGAAGTCAATGTCTGCATACACTCTTTTTTGTTTTATAAGAATGTTGTTTCTCCGGCCCAGGCTGAATATTCTTATTTTTCTGCCGATTTTAGGCTGAAAACATTCTTGTGTTATTCTTAAATTATAGCTTATGACATTTCCGTTTTAGAATTTATTGGGGTATCAATTATAAGTGTTTGGTATTAAGATCTGTATTGCGTTACATTGTACATGTGCTCCATCGCTTTTCGTTGCTGTCAGTGAGGTCTAAATGTCACGTCAACGCCGACACTAGATATAGCACGATGGAAACGAAAGTACCCGATTTTGTTTCAACTATGTCAAGGACAATCAAGTGTAATCACTGCAGTAAAAACCTTGTTAACCAGCAAGGGTTGTTTTATACGGTTAAAAAAACAAAAGAAAATTGTATTGTATTTACAGATGTTTCAACCCACAAAACTATATCTATCTTTTTCAAAAATCTCAGCCTCGGCTTTATTCTTAAAATATTCTTAAAATTTCGCAAATTTTAGCCTCGATATTCTTATAAAATATATTATAAAAAAAGAGTGTATGTGCCAAGCGGCCCATCAGGCCAGCACTGATAAGAATAATTTAACAAAAAAAAAACAATTTACCGTCTTCTCGTGGTCTGTTCACAATGTCCAATTACAAAGCTTTAGATATCAACACTGAAGCTCGTGTGAAGCCACCTGAAGTAACTTGGCATCAAACAATTAAGGCGTAATTGGCTCTAAGCTACTGGAATGGGTGCAAAACGTTTTCTTTGTATTAAAGAAAAAATTTCAGCTAAAGAAAAATTTAAAATCTTTTCGCTGCTCGCCATCTCTATATGTACTTTCTAAAGTGCTCCGGCTGCTCTCAAGACAAACTATGTCACAGAGCTTTCTCGCAAAAATAAAAGCACCGCTCACATTCTCGCGAATACCATTCGATAGCCCTAGCAAATCTTATCCCTTTCATAAAGGTCAACTTAGCTTACATGTTTCACAATCGCATGATTTTCACCTGTGACATATGATGACAAATTCACTTAACAACTTATCCCCCATACAATTACATCGACATCTGGTTATCGTTAAACAACGCAACAACACATGCGTTCTTCCCAAACATCTCTGTTTCACCTTATTTCACCAAATAAATAAAAAAGAACTCCACTTGCATATTACTCCTATGAAAAAGATCTAACAATTCTCAGTATTGCTTTTTAGCGGAAATTCGCGCTAAATACAATAACATACTGTCTCGGGTTAAAACGTGATGCGTTTATCTTGCCAAAGACATGCCATTCTCTGCTCATTAGAGCATAGCACAGAAATACTCACGCTAAAAAGACATCTCCAAACACGATATAATATTACTTTGGCGTGGTTATGAAAATAACTATCTTGTCTAAAGTTTCAACAAACGCTGAGCTACAACATTAGCCATGAAATCATTTGCCACAACACATTGGATTTCAAAACAAATATCGTACCAGCATTATTTACGCTAAAGTTCACGTAATGCTGCCGAAGGGGAGAACTGTATTAAGTATGTCAACAGTTACCTAATGAACTGTACGATGAATATATTGAAGCTTTATCGAGGGAAATCAATTTAAATTGTTATGGGGTATAGTAGGTTGTTTGGTGGGATTTAAAAGATAGTTCGTGCAAAATACAACAACCCTTCTATTCACCGGAATTTCTCCCGGGCGCGCTCCGCTTTTATAAAGACTTGATATTTTACACCCTCTAATGCATCAGTCTACCCCTGTGCCCCTCGGAGAGTGAGTGAGAAACTAATATTCCCACATGTTTTAAAACGGATATCAAGAACTAAGTTTTCTATATTCCAAGCGACACGTAGTAGAGATATTTACCGTGGCTACGACAAAGGCTTATGCATAGGTTATATTTCCGACTGTAATATGTAACCAATCTTCTTAATTCTGAAATTGTTTGTAACTGTAAGGCTTTGTCACGCTATGCCTAACTTTGCAACACTTTCCTAAAACAAGGCCAAGTGTATCCCTAACAAATATTCCCTGCCTTGTAGGCATAAACGAGGAAAGGGTAGCATGAAGGCCAAAATGTAAAGAGAAAGGCAAGAAGCACTAACCTATAGCAGTCCGGCGAATATCCAGTTTTGGATATCTGATGACGTCATTAAAAATGGCCTCTGGGCCTCACAAAGAAGAATCAATGTTCATATCCTCTTTGCGGCCCTGACGTTTTAGCCCCTTGCATCTATCCCATGAGACTAAGCGTGACGGTAAAGTGACAATCGAGGAACATGTGGAGAGAATGGAAGAAGGCTTCTTTCGCTTTAGAGCTGCGAAATGTGCGCTGAAAGTGCAGTCGACCGTTGTGTTGGAGATACCTTTGAAGTGGAATTGTCTTTGATTACACGCAAATTTCAGGTTTGTAATGAATTTTCTGCTTCTCGAAAAAATTACCTTCAGAAACTAGAATAAATTTGCCTGTTGTTTATGTAAAGAAATTCCATATGCACGATAGTTAAGTCCATATGCACGGGCTTTAGAAATCTGACATGGTGTATTTTCGTTCGGCGCCATTCCCACTGTGAAGTCTTTTGCGTAAGCTTATTCTAATATGATCGTTGTGGTAGTTTTAAACAAAAAGCGCAAACTTATTTTGATGTATTGGAATTTACTAAGTTGTATCGATCATAATTTTGTCGCTTACGGTCGCTTACAGGAAATGGTTTTATTTTGCCAGATTGTTCCATGCCCTGGCCTTCCACGTATAAACGACGTATCTTTATGATAGCATTGATTTTCATTTTCCTAGCGTTGATCCGCATGGGCGAACATATATCTTTCCTGAAGACTAGTAGTCGTCTTTGTGGAAATCAAGATTTCAGATAAATGTTGATGTTGATAATGATGAAATTCATCCTTTTGTCATATCAGTGTAAAATTATGAGGTTGACTAGCGTATGCACACGACTTCGACGGTTCGTGACATTTGTACATTTGTCATTCTCTGCTCGGTTACGTGACCTTTTTGACGCTTCACTTGTGTTTATGAAGGGCATTTCATGTTGTATTATAAGGAGGAATTTTAGTAGAGTAGAGCCGTTAGATCGTGAATGCTATGGCAAATTTCAAGAGGTCATAGGTCTGCATGATGATTTCCGCTGTTAACTGCATGTTGCTTCGCAGAGTTTGACACCTATGTAATTTCCCATGTTTGAGCGGAATTGTTTTGGCTCATTTATATTGCAAAATATGTTTTTAGGTCTCCAAGTATTTGCTTTTGAGGGACAAAATATGACGTTTACTGTGAAAATGTTTACTATACTTGCGTTCTATATTGCGACGCCGGGTCCGGCTGTGATTAGAGCTGTTTGCAAGTGCAGATCACGGGTATCATATTTGCCTTCGCCGTAGCTTTATTTCGAGAAAACTATACGCTTGTCTAGAGAGATTCTTATGTTTTTTGCAGCTATATGATCGAACTCATGTTTCTGGAGCTCTATGTATAGGTTTATTAACCGTTCTAATTACGTATTTACCGTCCGCATTCGTCTGAATGAAAGTTGATTTTATTTCCGGACTTGTTATTGTAGAGCGAGCTTTTTACCCGCGGAACGATTTTATTTTATTTTATTCCAGAGCTTTAATTAAAATGTCCTTTACGTTTCAGTTATCGTCATTTCAAGATTAAAACTCCTGCCGGAACACCATTCACTATCCAAGGAGAAGCCAGCCCGTACGATCCATACGCACTGGCTTGCTATTTACCAAATGACCGTGACAGTATTCACGAGCCAGAGGAGCTGCGTACAAAGTCATGTTTAGCAAATCGCTGAAGAAGTCATACACACTGCAAGATGTGGAAAAAGCTCTACAAAGAATGTATCAAAATAGGATTGTAAATAGAGTCTCTCGTTTGTCTACAAATCCTTCGTCCATCCAAAAATTCTCAGGGAAAAAGTAAGCCGGCGCGGTGGCGGGGCATATTTTCCCAGCCACGCTTCGAATTGTCAGCCCCTCAATTCATGCAAAAATTGTGTTGGAAACAATCTGCAAGAGCATTTGTGAGTGCGAAAACAAACAAGATATGTCAGTTGAAGTGTTGTAACTTAAATTTATCAATAAATGTTGTCTATAAACGGATTTAACGTTTGCATTTAGTGTCTTTCAATATGGCCGCTATACAAAAAATTTCTTGTCGCAATTTAGTTGGCCCCAGTCTCCTTCTGTCAACCTTGTTTTGTTTAGGTTTGGTCTGGTCCAATCACATCGCAGGAAAAGTGTATCCAGAAATGGATATTCGCCGGACTGTATAGCGAGAAACAGACTGTTTCCAATAAGCAATACACTTTAATCTCCTTCACCCGCAAAAATTCCATTCATTAGCCTTTGCATTGTTTCCTCCTCCAGGTAACATTTTACAAGGTATTTTTTCGGTCGTGACATCGTCGCCTTTTCCATATTGCCGAAGCTAATGTTCCTTAGCTTTATAATTTTCAATTATAGCAGTCCACGAAAGGTCTCCTCTTTAAATATTGAACGAAAGCCCATCCTCATGCTGCAATACGCTATGCTGCCGCACGTCCTTCTAGTCTTTCCATGTCCATTTGTCGCAGCTACTGCTGCTTAGCTTGACAAATTTCAATTTTACAACTCCACGAATTGAACCAAAAACCATCTTCGTGCCGCGTTAACCACCATATGTATGAACTTCATGTTGTCGGACAAAAAATTCGCCTTTCCAGTACCCCGCTAAAACCTGCTGAACCTACACCACGAAGTGCCTAGGACAAGAACCATACTAAGCAGGGGAGGGATAGGAGAAACGATTTAATCCGGTTTTAATGAATAAATTAATCAGAATCGAGTGAGTGAGTGAGTGAGTGAGTGAGTGAGTGAGTGAGTGATCGAGTGCCATCCGATCGCCTTCTATACTCATGGATGTTACGTAACATCCATGAGCAAAAATGAAGTCAAATCACTCACAGCAAGACAAATTAAGCGTGATCTACCTTAAACAGAACAATCTTCATGTATCTGGAAGTAAAGCTGCGCTGGTAGCACGTGCTCTTGATTTCTCGCATACTGGAACACGACACAACGAAAGAAATAGTGCCAATGACAGTTACACAGAACTCCTATCCAGTGATTCCGAATACGACTCTGATTCTCACACAAGTACTTCCAAAAACAACACTGAATTAGAAATGAATGGCTTTGTTCAACATTCATATGAGGTACTATTTGTTCCAGACGACGACATCCAACAAATAAGCGTACGCTTACAGAAGCATGACAGGTACTGATTTACTTAAAGCAGGAGCCATAATCATTGACGTCCCTGATTATGGCTCCTGCTTAAAGGCATCTATGGTAATGGTGGCGGTGAGGGGTGGGTGTGTGTGGGGGGGTGGGTGGTGGGAGAGGGGTGCACCGTTATTTTTAACATAACAGAGGGGGATTAGAACAATTTTTTTTATTTTGGAGGGGGGTATTGTCTAAGTTTTTGCTAGATAACTCTAGTTTTTCAGGCCCCCTCCTGATAATTATTACACAGTCCCTTACTCGTAAATAACCATAATCCGTGGTAGGCAGCATCTGCGACGCGGGGTAATTTTCGTGATTTTAGCGGTAATGCAAACATGCAATAGGCGACTTTCGATGTTGTTTGTGTCCTCTGAGCCCCGCTACAATGCTGAATTTTAATATATCGAAAGTGGTCTGAAGCCATTCCCCCGCTCTCTCTGACCCATGCTAGCCGAGCATTATTTTGTTGTCCTTTTCTACACAACACCAGTACGAACATTCCATTGTTAAGAAATGAATCTATTAACAGCCAGAAAAATGTCTTTCCACAATACTGGAGAGATCAAGGACGCACCGGATTGCTTTGCGGGCGTTCGTTTTTGTTTTGATTCTGTCCATGAAGAAAAGCGAAAGGATTCATGTATTTGATTGCCTTATATGTAATTTACTGGTAAAGCTGTAGCGACCTTTGAGAAGCGGGCCCCTGGTCGCCAAACTTTTGTCACGCCTTATATTAGATCTGCCAATATTGGCATCTGCATTTCATCATTTTTGAACGATAGGCCGATCACCATCAAAACCTGCAGTGAGAGATAATTTTCTAGCTAGCTTTATTCAGTTATTTCCCAGTGGGCGTTGAACCCCAGGAAGACTTTCTTTGCATAAACATTACAGGTGTTAAACCCTTTGAGTGTAAAAGACGTGCTGAGTGGTCGTGCTCTATGTACCACTTGTGACGTCATCAATTTAAATGTCATTAGATATTCTTGATATGCAGGGGAAGGATGAGAAAAAAAAAATTCGGGCCGGGTCATCACAAAAAAGGTTTGGCTTACGCGCATGCACTAAATTCAGAGAATGCCTGTTTATGTACTTAATTAATCTTCTTGAATTCCTATCTTTTCAGATAGAATAGAATAGTCTCGTCTAGCTTAGCGGATGGGAAAATCTTTTTCTATGATCATTTAACGGTGTGATTAGAACACTTGATGCTCATTCTGCGCCATGTATGAATGTGGCTTTCCACCCCACCCTACCCTGCTGTGTAGCAAGCTGTGGATGGAATGGACAAGTTAAAGTGTGGACAAAATAAATTAGTGAATTTAAGCAAGCTTGACGGCTACGAGGAGGACAACGTCGTTCAAAGAAAGATATTTTACCTTTGAATCTTTTTTTTTTTTTTTTTTTTTTTTTAACAACAACAACATCTTTATTTCTTGCATTAAATATACAAATATCACACCACCTGCAAATAGCAAGGCTAATCGAGGCAGGTGGTGTGTGGACGGCTTAAGATTTATTACGATAGTTGAAATGAAAAAAAAAAAAAAAAGAAGTACCATATTTGTAATAAAAAGGGTCAGTCACGGTACTCTGAAGTCATTTAGTATGTTCCTTTTTGTCTCGAAACTGAATATGGAACACAGCGTTAAATTCCAAAAAGAAATATATAATTTACCCGTCTTGGTTCATGTTCTCTAGACAACGCTGAATTGAGTCATTTCACGTTGTTAGGAAACGTAAGTAATGACGACGGTGACAGCAGGGAGGAGGCCAAGTAAAAAAAAAATAGATTGATATTTTACCGTTGAATTTCGTAATTAATTATCTGAATCTGTTCAGTATATTCAGTAATGAAGAGGAAAATAAATCAGTGGAAACGTGTTAAATATGGGGTAAACATGGGGCCCGTTTATGGCCTGCATCTCTGTACAACCTCTATTTTGATTCGTTCTTGTTAATCTGCACCTCTTTTATAGTCAGGAGTCTGGAATCCCGAATCTGGAATTATTGAAATTGAGAATGAAGACAGAAAAACTCCACTTCAGCAATGTTCAATGAATGAATACCAGTTCACTATCTATCCAGCCGAAAAAATACTATTAACCCTGATTGAATAGTGAGTGATTTGTCCAATGGTTAGGCATCCGCCTTTTGAACCGACTGGCCAATTACTCACGTTTTATTTTTAAAATTAACAAAACAACAGTAACATTTCCTTTTCCTGTATTTATTTATTGGTAAAGTGTTTATGCCTGTTGTCATCATCAAATTCAATAACTCTGGATTCCGGATCCCGGATCCCGAATTCCCGAGTTTCGTAATCCAGACTCCATCTTTTATATTTAGGCTAGCCCCATACAAGCGCTTTGATGCATCGTCGACAGAATCATCCACTTTTTCAGACTTTTGGATGTTTGGTTCACGCATAAGTTCACGTCGGAATTGAAAAAATAAGTTTGCAATCATTAATTTAGGTTTCTTTTAGCCAGATTAAAAATCTAACGCCAACATCAGGGAAATTGACCACTGTACAACAACAACAACAACAACAACAACAACAACAACAACAACAACAACAACAGCAGTGCTAATCGAGGCGGGCCAGGATAATCATTAAAAGAAAAAGACAATACACACTAAAAACTACAGTTAAATAAGAAAAATAGTAATTACGAAAACAGATGAAGTCTACAGAAACAGCTATGTAATTACTTTAGGTTGAAAACGCAGTATGTTATGAGAGGTGGTTTAATAAGACAAATAAGATAAGATAATATTGGGAAACAAAGCTGATAGCTACTGAGAATATTTTCTAACTTTTGAGATAATGGATCTAAGTCTTCATAGGAGTCTTCAGATTCTAATATATTGAACAAGATCATACGAATTGTCCTTTTAAAGACGAGTTTTGTAGTGTTCTGAGTTAGTTGGTCTCTCCACAATTTTGCACCAATTCTTAAAAACGATTTTCGTTCAATTTCAAGTTTTGAATTTTTTAATATAAAAGTTCTGGAAACTGAAGTTCGCGTATTACATGAATTAATTTTTGCGGTAGGGATGAACAAATTCTTTAATTGTGAAGGGATAACACCATTGTACTCCAACGCATTAAGATTGACGAGTGAACATGGATTTTCAAAAGTGCCCGTTATAGTGTTTTAACCTCTTTGTCTTTTAGTGCCGGCATAAGACCTCACAGAAAGCCGTTGAAGTATGTACGGGCTCTTTTAGGTTATTTCTCACTGTGACAATGAGACCTCTGATAATACCGCTCGTTTTAATATCACATTACTTGACGCCGACCAAACTATTTTTCCTTATTATAATTATCGTTGTGTTAAATAGCGTGTAACATTCTAAGTATATTTTCGGGCTTGTGACCCGTATTAAGCGGCTCCCTCTTTAGTCCGGTCCCTGAACTCTCCTTTCTTCCCGCCCCATATAGGGGCTGAACCCGGGCGGGCGAAAGAAGAGTCCAGGATAACTTGCATGCGCATGCTCAGAACAAACCAATCAAAAATAACTAGGTCCCAACCACGCCGCTCGCGTCAATGTGTCTCGCAATGCTTTTTTCAGCTCGCGCTCTGAAAGAAAACATTTTCTTTGACGTTGATATTGTCGTAAAAAACATAAAAACGTAAAAATCGAAATATGGTTTATCGTGGTCTGTACTCTTATCGACAACGAGTACGCATCATTACTCTTTTCCCAAACATTTTTTCGTATTGTTTCTGTATGTTGAGCGATTTTGCAAAAGTTTTTGAAAGGAAAGTCTGACGCGTACAAGTAGCTCATTTGCATAATGTAGCGCGTGCACTTTCAAGTCCGAGTCGCTGTTTTCAATTGTTAACAAATCTTGGTAAAGATTTCTTTCGTTATCTTTGATATTGTGATAAAAAAACAAATCGCATGTGGTTTAGCGTGGCACTGGTGAAATTCCACTGATTTGGAATTAATTGACATGTTTTTAATCAATCTGAATGGAGAAATTGTTGCTTGTATATTACTATTCAGAAAATTGCGCCACAAGCCAAATCTGGAAAGTACTTCCAAATATGGTTTTTCCCCCGATTTGGGGGGAAAAAATGGCGGCGTTCTGAGCATGCGCATGCAAGTTATCCTGGACTCTTCTTTCGCCCGCGCGGGTTCAGCCCCTATATGGGGCGGGAAGAAAGGAGAGTTCAGGGACTGGACTACTCCCTCTTCTATTTGTTTTATTATGATTTGTCTTCTTTACTTGTAAAAGAAATGCTTTATATTCCGCTGGTTGAAGTGGAAGAGAATAGAACGACCTTTCTATTCAACTTTTTTTCTTATGACTTATGAGCTAGATCCTTTTGCAGATTTGCTGTTTGTTTTGTTGTCAGGACTACCGGCGAGCCCACTGAATGACGTCCGTGGACCGACACTGGCACTGACATGGGGGTCACTCAATGGTCCTTGACGGTTTTCCTGCCTGAAGCAAGGTTCTCGGATGGTCATACTTATCGCATTGTTTATTTTGAAACACATCCGTTTCACGCATCAGTCATGTTTCCTACTCAAGAAATTTGCAGCATGGTGTACATTGCTTTACAGTTTGGGATCCTGTGTTACTTGATTAAAATGTACAGAGCTGTATTGCAGTTGGGAATGAACCATCAACAACCAACGGAAGTTAGAGAAAGCAACAATGGCGAGAGAAAAAACAACAGATCAGATATAGCTGACCTGCACATTCGCTATGCAAAGGAACACGATGAGCGCGAAGGTTGAGTAAGTGTGTTTTCTTCTTGAAATTTTTGTGTTGAAAGAATAAAAAGATGTTTTAGACTTGATAGTTTTTGCTTTCGTTAGTGCATTTTAATTTCTGTTTTTTTGTGTAGAGGAAACAACGACGTTTAATCCGCCTGGTACCGCTTAGAATGAAAGTGTTTGTAATCTGTTTTTCTTTGTGTACACTAACGTAGTGTTTTTAATGTGGTAACAGCAATTTTGTAGGAATTCTTCACTGGTTAATTAATAGAGCTTGCTCAAGTTTATGGACGAAAGTTTAGAAGTTTTCTTTCTTTAATTCAGTGGGATGACACTGTTTTCACAAAATGACTGCGGATATTCATGGATGGACCTGATCTGCTGTCACGGGCGACTTTACTTTTTTATCAAGGAGTAATGGACTTCTTTGGTATTTTTACTGCATTTGCTGCTGAAATAACTATTGTTGTTAGACTCTTTAATGCTGGAATACCTTAGGTGTGTTTTACGCCGACCTCTAAGTTGTAATGATGTACATAGAACCTTCACTTGGATGTTAATTAATCAGTAAATGGTATAGTTGTCGTGAAGCTGTGCTTTCTTACAACGAGCGGGCGTTTTGTGTCTTTTATATATGTAGTTTTTTTTAAAGTATACAACAAAAAGTGACCACGAAACTGTAATTTTTTTTTGTTTTTCCGACTTAATCCTCCATCCTCACAGTTATTTTTAGATGTAACAGAAACGGAAATCTTTTTCTCGAGAGGCGGGTCGACAAAGCAATAGAAGCTCTCGACCAGAACAAATTCATCTGCGAATGTTCTAAATAACTCCCATCCTTCTTTAAAATTGAAAAATAATAATAAATAATAACAAAATACATATTTCAAGAGGAGGCCACCATCACTAAGAGTGGTTTTCAGGAGGGTCCTAAAAATTAAAATACAAAAGCTAAAATAACTTTGAAGTCCATAAATGAAAATTTTTAAAACTAGTAGGAGTTTCGTGTGTTTTTTTTTTCTGTACGAATATTGTCAAGAGACATTTAATTTTTTTGTGAAATCACCCCAAGGGGGTACTTATCTAATCATAGCATCATTCATAATGTATCAGGTATAAAGCGTACCGATCTACTCAAGTCATAATCGGCGTCGCCTTTAGCCGTCTTACGCTGTTAACCCGAGATAATAAATTTGCCTTCCATAAATTTACAGTTGAGTACCCCGACAAATAGACAGGTTTGCTAGTTGTTCGCGCACCCGATTCCTACTGTGCTTGCACTCGTTGTGTATGTTTTCTTTTTTACTGACTGACGTGCGATGTTTTGAATTTTGTGAGTCCATACTTGTTGATCGAAATGTACCATAGAGCCGAAGAGGGCGAAGAGGGGAACTGTCTCGTGGTTCTGTAGCAGCAAGCGGGTGGGGTGGGGAGGGGGGGGGGGGAGAGGGGGAATGTATACCAGATACTCAAAGAACGAACCAAAACCCACAAAGCGTCCACAACCGTTGTTAGGGTAAATGTTCATCATTTCTATTTTCTTATTTCTAAGTTTAATGCTATTAGTTGGCACATTAAAAACACTACGTTAGTGTACACAAAGAAAAACAGATTACAAACACTTTCATTCTAAGCGGTACCAGGCGGATTAAACGTCGTTGTTTCCTCTACACAAAAAAAACAGAAATTAAAATGCACTAACGAAAGCAAAAACTATCAAGTCTAAAACATCTTTTTATTCTTTCAACACAAAAATTTCAAGAAGAAAACACACTTACTCAACCTTCGCGCTCATCGTGTTCCTTTGCATAGCGAATGTGCAGGTCAGCTATATCTGATCTGTTGTTTTTTCTCTCGCCATTGTTGCTTTCTCTAACTTCCGTTGGTTGTTGATGGTTCATTCCCAACTGCAATACAGCTCTGTACATTTTAATCAAGTAACACAGGATCCCAAACTGTAAAGCAATGTACACCATGCTGCAAATTTCTTGAGTAGGAAACATGACTGATGCGTGAAACGGATGTGTTTCAAAATAAACAATGCGATAAGTATGACCATCCGAGAACCTTGCTTCAGGCAGGAAAACCGTCAAGGACCATTGAGTGACCCCCATGTCAGTGCCAGTGTCGGTCCACGGACGTCATTCAGTGGGCTCGCCGGTAGTCCTGACAACAAAACAAACAGCAAATCTGCAAAAGGATCTAGCTCATAAGTCATAAGAAAAAAAGTTGAATAGAAAGGTCGTTCTATTCTCTTCCACTTCAACCAGCGGAATATAAAGCATTTCTTTTACAAGTAAAGAAGACAAATCATAATAAAACAAATAGAAGAGGGAGTAGTCCAGTCCCTGAACTCTCCTTTCTTCCCGCCCCATATAGGGGCTGAACCCGCGCGGGCGAAAGAAGAGTCCAGGATAACTTGCATGCGCATGCTCAGAACGCCGCCATTTTTTCCCCCCAAATCGGGGGAAAAACCATATTTGGAAGTACTTTCCAGATTTGGCTTGTGGCGCAATTTTCTGAATAGTAATATACAAGCAACAATTTCTCCATTCAGATTGATTAAAAACATGTCAATTAATTCCAAATCAGTGGAATTTCACCAGTGCCACGCTAAACCACATGCGATTTGTTTTTTTATCACAATATCAAAGATAACGAAAGAAATCTTTACCAAGATTTGTTAACAATTGAAAACAGCGACTCGGACTTGAAAGTGCACGCGCTACATTATGCAAATGAGCTACTTGTACGCGTCAGACTTTCCTTTCAAAAACTTTTGCAAAATCGCTCAACATACAGAAACAATACGAAAAAATGTTTGGGAAAAGAGTAATGATGCGTACTCGTTGTCGATAAGAGTACAGACCACGATAAACCATATTTCGATTTTTACGTTTTTATGTTTTTTACGACAATATCAACGTCAAAGAAAATGTTTTCTTTCAGAGCGCGAGCTGAAAAAAGCATTGCGAGACACATTGACGCGAGCGGCGTGGTTGGGACCTAGTTATTTTTGATTGGTTTGTTCTGAGCATGCGCATGCAAGTTATCCTGGACTCTTCTTTCGCCCGCCCGGGTTCAGCCCCTATATGGGGCGGGAAGAAAGGAGAGTTCAGGGACCGGACTAAAGAGGGAGCCGCTTAATACGGGTCACAAGCCCGAAAATATACTTAGAATGTTACACGCTATTTAACACAACGATAATTATAATAAGGAAAAATAGTTTGGTCGGCGTCAAGTAATGTGATATTAAAACGAGCGGTATTATCAGAGGTCTCATTGTCACAGTGAGAAATAACCTAAAAGAGCCCGTACATACTTCAACGGCTTTCTGTGAGGTCTTATGCCGGCACTAAAAGACAAAGAGGTTAAAACACTATAACGGGCACTTTTGAAAATCCATGTTCACTCGTCAATCTTAATGCGTTGGAGTACAATGGTGTTATCCCTTCACAATTAAAGAATTTGTTCATCCCTACCGCAAAAATTAATTCATGTAATACGCGAACTTCAGTTTCCAGAACTTTTATATTAAAAAATTCAAAACTTGAAATTGAACGAAAATCGTTTTTAAGAATTGGTGCAAAATTGTGGAGAGACCAACTAACTCAGAACACTACAAAACTCGTCTTTAAAAGGACAATTCGTATGATCTTGTTCAATATATTAGAATCTGAAGACTCCTATGAAGACTTAGATCCATTATCTCAAAAGTTAGAAAATATTCTCAGTAGCTATCAGCTTTGTTTCCCAATATTATCTTATCTTATTTGTCTTATTAAACCACCTCTCATAACATACTGCGTTTTCAACCTAAAGTAATTACATAGCTGTTTCTGTAGACTTCATCTGTTTTCGTAATTACTATTTTTCTTATTTAACTGTAGTTTTTAGTGTGTATTGTCTTTTTCTTTTAATGATTATCCTGGCCCGCCTCGATTAGCACTGCTGTTGTTGTTGTTGTTGTTGTTGTTGTTGTTGTTGTTGTTGTTGTTGTTGTACAGTGGTCAATTTCCCTGATGTTGGCGTTAGATTTTTAATCTGGCTAAAAGAAACCTAAATTAATGATTGCAAACTTATTTTTTCAATTCCGACGTGAACTTATGCGTGAACCAAACATCCAAAAGTCTGAAAAAGTGGATGATTCTGTCGACGATGCATCAAAGCGCTTGTATGGGGCTAGCCTAAATATAAAAGATGGAGTCTGGATTACGAAACTCGGGAATTCGGGATCCGGGATCCGGAATCCAGAGTTATTGAATTTGATGATGACAACAGGCATAAACACTTTACCAATAAATAAATACAGGAAAAGGAAATGTTACTGTTGTTTTGTTAATTTTAAAAATAAAACGTGAGTAATTGGCCAGTCGGTTCAAAAGGCGGATGCCTAACCATTGGACAAATCACTCACTATTCAATCAGGGTTAATAGTATTTTTTCGGCTGGATAGATAGTGAACTGGTATTCATTCATTGAACATTGCTGAAGTGGAGTTTTTCTGTCTTCATTCTCAATTTCAATAATTCCAGATTCGGGATTCCAGACTCCTGACTATAAAAGAGGTGCAGATTAACAAGAACGAATCAAAATAGAGGTTGTACAGAGATGCAGGCCATAAACGGGCCCCATGTTTACCCCATATTTAACACGTTTCCACTGATTTATTTTCCTCTTCATTACTGAATATACTGAACAGATTCAGATAATTAATTACGAAATTCAACGGTAAAATATCAATCTATTTTTTTTTTACTTGGCCTCCTCCCTGCTGTCACCGTCGTCATTACTTACGTTTCCTAACAACGTGAAATGACTCAATTCAGCGTTGTCTAGAGAACATGAACCAAGACGGGTAAATTATATATTTCTTTTTGGAATTTAACGCTGTGTTCCATATTCAGTTTCGAGACAAAAAGGAACATACTAAATGACTTCAGAGTACCGTGACTGACCCTTTTTATTACAAATATGGTACTTCTTTTTTTTTTTTTTTTCATTTCAACTATCGTAATAAATCTTAAGCCGTCCACACACCACCTGCCTCGATTAGCCTTGCTATTTGCAGGTGGTGTGATATTTGTATATTTAATGCAAGAAATAAAGATGTTGTTGTTGTTAAAAAAAAAAAAAAAAAAAAAAAAAGATTCAAAGGTAAAATATCTTTCTTTGAACGACGTTGTCCTCCTCGTAGCCGTCAAGCTTGCTTAAATTCACTAATTTATTTTGTCCACACTTTAACTTGTCCATTCCATCCACAGCTTGCTACACAGCAGGGTAGGGTGGGGTGGAAAGCCACATTCATACATGGCGCAGAATGAGCATCAAGTGTTCTAATCACACCGTTAAATGATCATAGAAAAAGATTTTCCCATCCGCTAAGCTAGACGAGACTATTCTATTCTATCTGAAAAGATAGGAATTCAAGAAGATTAATTAAGTACATAAACAGGCATTCTCTGAATTTAGTGCATGCGCGTAAGCCAAACCTTTTTTGTGATGACCCGGCCCGAATTTTTTTTTTCTCATCCTTCCCCTGCATATCAAGAATATCTAATGACATTTAAATTGATGACGTCACAAGTGGTACATAGAGCACGACCACTCAGCACGTCTTTTACACTCAAAGGGTTTAACACCTGTAATGTTTATGCAAAGAAAGTCTTCCTGGGGTTCAACGCCCACTGGGAAATAACTGAATAAAGCTAGCTAGAAAATTATCTCTCACTGCAGGTTTTGATGGTGATCGGCCTATCGTTCAAAAATGATGAAATGCAGATGCCAATATTGGCAGATCTAATATAAGGCGTGACAAAAGTTTGGCGACCAGGGGCCCGCTTCTCAAAGGTCGCTACAGCTTTACCAGTAAATTACATATAAGGCAATCAAATACATGAATCCTTTCGCTTTTCTTCATGGACAGAATCAAAACAAAAACGAACGCCCGCAAAGCAATCCGGTGCGTCCTTGATCTCTCCAGTATTGTGGAAAGACATTTTTCTGGCTGTTAATAGATTCATTTCTTAACAATGGAATGTTCGTACTGGTGTTGTGTAGAAAAGGACAACAAAATAATGCTCGGCTAGCATGGGTCAGAGAGAGCGGGGGAATGGCTTCAGACCACTTTCGATATATTAAAATTCAGCATTGTAGCGGGGCTCAGAGGACACAAACAACATCGAAAGTCGCCTATTGCATGTTTGCATTACCGCTAAAATCACGAAAATTACCCCGCGTCGCAGATGCTGCCTACCACGGATTATGGTTATTTACGAGTAAGGGACTGTGTAATAATTATCAGGAGGGGGCCTGAAAAACTAGAGTTATCTAGCAAAAACTTAGACAATACCCCCCTCCAAAATAAAAAAAATTGTTCTAATCCCCCTCTGTTATGTTAAAAATAACGGTGCACCCCTCTCCCACCACCCACCCCCCCACACACACCCACCCCTCACCGCCACCATTACCATAGATGCCTTTAAGCAGGAGCCATAATCAGGGACGTCAATGATTATGGCTCCTGCTTTAAGTAAATCAGTACCTGTCATGCTTCTGTAAGCGTACGCTTATTTGTTGGATGTCGTCGTCTGGAACAAATAGTACCTCATATGAATGTTGAACAAAGCCATTCATTTCTAATTCAGTGTTGTTTTTGGAAGTACTTGTGTGAGAATCAGAGTCGTATTCGGAATCACTGGATAGGAGTTCTGTGTAACTGTCATTGGCACTATTTCTTTCGTTGTGTCGTGTTCCAGTATGCGAGAAATCAAGAGCACGTGCTACCAGCGCAGCTTTACTTCCAGATACATGAAGATTGTTCTGTTTAAGGTAGATCACGCTTAATTTGTCTTGCTGTGAGTGATTTGACTTCATTTTTGCTCATGGATGTTACGTAACATCCATGAGTATAGAAGGCGATCGGATGGCACTCGATCACTCACTCACTCACTCACTCACTCACTCACTCACTCACTCGATTCTGATTAATTTATTCATTAAAACCGGATTAAATCGTTTCTCCTATCCCTCCCCTGCTTAGTATGGTTCTTGTCCTAGGCACTTCGTGGTGTAGGTTCAGCAGGTTTTAGCGGGGTACTGGAAAGGCGAATTTTTTGTCCGACAACATGAAGTTCATACATATGGTGGTTAACGCGGCACGAAGATGGTTTTTGGTTCAATTCGTGGAGTTGTAAAATTGAAATTTGTCAAGCTAAGCAGCAGTAGCTGCGACAAATGGACATGGAAAGACTAGAAGGACGTGCGGCAGCATAGCGTATTGCAGCATGAGGATGGGCTTTCGTTCAATATTTAAAGAGGAGACCTTTCGTGGACTGCTATAATTGAAAATTATAAAGCTAAGGAACATTAGCTTCGGCAATATGGAAAAGGCGACGATGTCACGACCGAAAAAATACCTTGTAAAATGTTACCTGGAGGAGGAAACAATGCAAAGGCTAATGAATGGAATTTTTGCGGGTGAAGGAGATTAAAGTGTATTGCTTATTGGAAACAGTCTGTTTCTCGCTATACAGTCCGGCGAATATCCATTTCTGGATACACTTTTCCTGCGATGTGATTGGACCAGACCAAACCTAAACAAAACAAGGTTGACAGAAGGAGACTGGGGCCAACTAAATTGCGACAAGAAATTTTTTGTATAGCGGCCATATTGAAAGACACTAAATGCAAACGTTAAATCCGTTTATAGACAACATTTATTGATAAATTTAAGTTACAACACTTCAACTGACATATCTTGTTTGTTTTCGCACTCACAAATGCTCTTGCAGATTGTTTCCAACACAATTTTTGCATGAATTGAGGGGCTGACAATTCGAAGCGTGGCTGGGAAAATATGCCCCGCCACCGCGCCGGCTTACTTTTTCCCTGAGAATTTTTGGATGGACGAAGGATTTGTAGACAAACGAGAGACTCTATTTACAATCCTATTTTGATACATTCTTTGTAGAGCTTTTTCCACATCTTGCAGTGTGTATGACTTCTTCAGCGATTTGCTAAACATGACTTTGTACGCAGCTCCTCTGGCTCGTGAATACTGTCACGGTCATTTGGTAAATAGCAAGCCAGTGCGTATGGATCGTACGGGCTGGCTTCTCCTTGGATAGTGAATGGTGTTCCGGCAGGAGTTTTAATCTTGAAATGACGATAACTGAAACGTAAAGGACATTTTAATTAAAGCTCTGGAATAAAATAAAATAAAATCGTTCCGCGGGTAAAAAGCTCGCTCTACAATAACAAGTCCGGAAATAAAATCAACTTTCATTCAGACGAATGCGGACGGTAAATACGTAATTAGAACGGTTAATAAACCTATACATAGAGCTCCAGAAACATGAGTTCGATCATATAGCTGCAAAAAACATAAGAATCTCTCTAGACAAGCGTATAGTTTTCTCGAAATAAAGCTACGGCGAAGGCAAATATGATACCCGTGATCTGCACTTGCAAACAGCTCTAATCACAGCCGGACCCGGCGTCGCAATATAGAACGCAAGTATAGTAAACATTTTCACAGTAAACGTCATATTTTGTCCCTCAAAAGCAAATACTTGGAGACCTAAAAACATATTTTGCAATATAAATGAGCCAAAACAATTCCGCTCAAACATGGGAAATTACATAGGTGTCAAACTCTGCGAAGCAACATGCAGTTAACAGCGGAAATCATCATGCAGACCTATGACCTCTTGAAATTTGCCATAGCATTCACGATCTAACGGCTCTACTCTACTAAAATTCCTCCTTATAATACAACATGAAATGCCCTTCATAAACACAAGTGAAGCGTCAAAAAGGTCACGTAACCGAGCAGAGAATGACAAATGTACAAATGTCACGAACCGTCGAAGTCGTGTGCATACGCTAGTCAACCTCATAATTTTACACTGATATGACAAAAGGATGAATTTCATCATTATCAACATCAACATTTATCTGAAATCTTGATTTCCACAAAGACGACTACTAGTCTTCAGGAAAGATATATGTTCGCCCATGCGGATCAACGCTAGGAAAATGAAAATCAATGCTATCATAAAGATACGTCGTTTATACGTGGAAGGCCAGGGCATGGAACAATCTGGCAAAATAAAACCATTTCCTGTAAGCGACCGTAAGCGACAAAATTATGATCGATACAACTTAGTAAATTCCAATACATCAAAATAAGTTTGCGCTTTTTGTTTAAAACTACCACAACGATCATATTAGAATAAGCTTACGCAAAAGACTTCACAGTGGGAATGGCGCCGAACGAAAATACACCATGTCAGATTTCTAAAGCCCGTGCATATGGACTTAACTATCGTGCATATGGAATTTCTTTACATAAACAACAGGCAAATTTATTCTAGTTTCTGAAGGTAATTTTTTCGAGAAGCAGAAAATTCATTACAAACCTGAAATTTGCGTGTAATCAAAGACAATTCCACTTCAAAGGTATCTCCAACACAACGGTCGACTGCACTTTCAGCGCACATTTCGCAGCTCTAAAGCGAAAGAAGCCTTCTTCCATTCTCTCCACATGTTCCTCGATTGTCACTTTACCGTCACGCTTAGTCTCATGGGATAGATGCAAGGGGCTAAAACGTCAGGGCCGCAAAGAGGATATGAACATTGATTCTTCTTTGTGAGGCCCAGAGGCCATTTTTAATGACGTCATCAGATATCCAAAACTGGATATTCGCCGGACTGCTATAGGTTAGTGCTTCTTGCCTTTCTCTTTACATTTTGGCCTTCATGCTACCCTTTCCTCGTTTATGCCTACAAGGCAGGGAATATTTGTTAGGGATACACTTGGCCTTGTTTTAGGAAAGTGTTGCAAAGTTAGGCATAGCGTGACAAAGCCTTACAGTTACAAACAATTTCAGAATTAAGAAGATTGGTTACATATTACAGTCGGAAATATAACCTATGCATAAGCCTTTGTCGTAGCCACGGTAAATATCTCTACTACGTGTCGCTTGGAATATAGAAAACTTAGTTCTTGATATCCGTTTTAAAACATGTGGGAATATTAGTTTCTCACTCACTCTCCGAGGGGCACAGGGGTAGACTGATGCATTAGAGGGTGTAAAATATCAAGTCTTTATAAAAGCGGAGCGCGCCCGGGAGAAATTCCGGTGAATAGAAGGGTTGTTGTATTTTGCACGAACTATCTTTTAAATCCCACCAAACAACCTACTATACCCCATAACAATTTAAATTGATTTCCCTCGATAAAGCTTCAATATATTCATCGTACAGTTCATTAGGTAACTGTTGACATACTTAATACAGTTCTCCCCTTCGGCAGCATTACGTGAACTTTAGCGTAAATAATGCTGGTACGATATTTGTTTTGAAATCCAATGTGTTGTGGCAAATGATTTCATGGCTAATGTTGTAGCTCAGCGTTTGTTGAAACTTTAGACAAGATAGTTATTTTCATAACCACGCCAAAGTAATATTATATCGTGTTTGGAGATGTCTTTTTAGCGTGAGTATTTCTGTGCTATGCTCTAATGAGCAGAGAATGGCATGTCTTTGGCAAGATAAACGCATCACGTTTTAACCCGAGACAGTATGTTATTGTATTTAGCGCGAATTTCTGCTAAAAAGCAATACTGAGAATTGTTAGATCTTTTTCATAGGAATAATATGCAAGTGGAGTTCTTTTTTATTTATTTGGTGAAATAAGGTGAAACAGAGATGTTTGGGAAGAACGCATGTGTTGTTGCGTTGTTTAACGATAACCAGATGTCGATGTAATTGTATGGGGGATAAGTTGTTAAGTGAATTTGTCATCATATGTCACAGGTGAAAATCATGCGATTGTGAAACATGTAAGCTAAGTTGACCTTTATGAAAGGGATAAGATTTGCTAGGGCTATCGAATGGTATTCGCGAGAATGTGAGCGGTGCTTTTATTTTTGCGAGAAAGCTCTGTGACATAGTTTGTCTTGAGAGCAGCCGGAGCACTTTAGAAAGTACATGTAGAGATGGCGAGCAGCGAAAAGATTTTAAATTTTTCTTTAGCTGAAATTTTTTCTTTAATACAAAGAAAACGTTTTGCACCCATTCCAGTAGCTTAGAGCCAATTACGCCTTAATTGTTTGATGCCAAGTTACTTCAGGTGGCTTCACACGAGCTTCAGTGTTGATATCTAAAGCTTTGTAATTGGACATTGT
>JAHPZR010023147.1:15000-18732 GCA_019787425.1 Platygyra sinensis | reverse complement strand
GCTTTGTGGACTCTTGTAACTTTACTAATAAAGCTAATTCGCACACTTCTAAAGTGGAAATACATATAAGACCAAATTTATGCCATTTTGGCCGCTATGTTGTGAGAGCGAAGCTATTTTGCTTAAAAAGTTTCGTCCCGGTCACCGGGCTGGAGTGTTCATATGGGAAAATTTTCCTCCCGGTTACCGAGATCTCGGTAACCGGGTCAGCCCGGCCTCTCTTATGAACACATCGATATTTTTACAAAGAAAAGAGTGGCCAGGCGAGATCTCGGAAACCGAGCCAGCCCGGTCGACCGGGCTAATATGAAGAGGCCCTAAGATCTGTAGGCCGGGTATACAAACTTCCTTCAGCTTTGTTTTAGCTTGATGAATTATTAATGAGTTTGAGAAATTTACTGTCATTTCATTGTGAGTTTTAGTGTTCTACAACTTGCGACAATGGTATAATGACAAGGAAGCTGGAGTGCACCCGTGTGGATGAGCAAGGTCAGGCGGTACCTGCCATAGACATACTTGAACCTCCCATCCAAATTATTTGTAACGAAGACAACCGATGCAGAGGTAAGGACATCTTTAAATGTTGATAATATCATCTGCACATAAGAAAATAAATCATGATAGCATAGGAAATTGTTTGAAAAATATTTCCAGCTATGAGAGCAACAGAAAATAAAAAAAAAACACAGGCGTTCAGAGCAACTTTGATTGACTTCTGGGGCCATGTTGTCCACTGTCGAGCAACTTTGAGCTTTTTGGGAGCAAAAATTCAGTAATTTTGTGCACTCTCTTGAGAAGATTGCTAGAGATTAAACGATATAGAAGGCCAGGCTGAAAAGGGCTCAATACAGCCTTCCATCCTGCATGACTGAACTGTTGTTTTATTTTTTGTCACTTAACAGGAAATATCAAAGGAACGAAAGGCGTGTAGACTGAAGAAGATGGGTGGAGAAAATGATTTGACTTGAAATAATCTTAATTTAAACTACTGTTAACAGGACGATGAAAGGAGATTAAGGATAATAATAAAGCTGGGTATAAAACAAATGCTGGTCGACAATTTTTATCGTTATTGTTTTGTCTCTTAGCTGAAGTATGTACTTGCTCATGGCTACTAAAAGACGTAAGAATGGAAAAGGGTTAAAAGTGGTTAAGTAGAGCACATGCCCCCATCTTCTGTAATACTCAAGCTAACAAACCAAGCTAGTAATATATAAGTAATCCAATATATTTTTGTGAAAATTGACTTTGAAATTAACCATGCAAGTCAATCCTAAATAGACCATTTTACAGTGTCTACTCAGTAACTTGGCTTTTAAAAGACAGCGAGGCTGGAGGTGGCCTTCTTTTGAGAAAGACCGAACTGCTTTAGTTGGTTAAAACAAGTTGTTCTTATGCTAACTAGGTGTATTTACATGAACAAAGCAGAAAGGGCTAGATCAAAGCAAGGTCAACTCCAGCCTAGCCTCGCCTAGCTGCCATTCAAATGCCAATTCACAGATAAACATCAGTACCTCTTCAAATCACCCTGCCACCCATCTCACACTAAACAATCCATTCCCTTCAGCATGGCCTTACGACTGAGAAAAATTTGTTCAACAGATGAGTTCTTCAATACACGCTCTGGTGCACCCACAACACACTTTATAACTGAAGAGGATATAGACACCGCCTTGTTCAAGACGCAATAGAAAAACTACGTCAAATATCTCGCAGTAGAGCACCCGAAACCTCCATCGAAAGAGTCCCACGCAATTCAATTTTTAATAACATTTCTTATTATATGGCTAGCTCCGTGAGCGGGCAAGATGAACCAAATCGCGCGCTGTGATTGGCTACCCGAGCGGGCAAGATGGAGCCATCTTGCCCGCTCGGGACTACCTGCTGCATCCCGAAAGCAAAATTTCACCAAAAGCCATATAATAAATCCTTTATTGACCAAGTTTGTTCGGTCAAGATGGCTGGATATTGGCTTCGTTCGTTTTTTTTGCGAGTTTATGGACCTCGACTTCGTCTCGGTCCATAAACACGCAAAAAAAGAACTTGGCCAATATCCAGCCATCTTGACCTCACACTTGGTCAATAACCCATACATCCAGCCCTACCGAATACACCTCAAGTCATTTCCAGCAACCTAAACATTCTCCGTTCTTCACAACGATGCCTAGAGCATTTTTTTTATCCTCCTTGTATATCATACTGCTGTTGAAAAAACCTACGTGACATAGTGGTCAGGGCCAAATACCGCAAGCAAGCCCCCCGACTTAGGGAGCTTTCCGCTGTCACAAAAATAGGTGCAAGACGTGTCCTTTCATTACAGAGGGAAAAACGTCTTACACCTTTTCTCTACCAACGAACAACGACGTATACGACATCACATCACCTGCTCTTCTTCTAATCTCGTTAATATGATACAGTGCAACAAATGCAACGTTCAATACATAGGCGACAATAAACGTAACCTCAACGACAGATTTGGTTAGTAGAGACGCGCAACCGAAATAGCTATCACACAACAACACATTGATTAACCAATCACCGTTTTAGATAACTTTACCCTTCATGCTCTTTCTATGGACAACATATATATAGAACTCATTCCTCTCGAACTCATCACTTCAAATAGAGACGCTATTCGCAAGGTAAAGAAAGCATTTCTGATCTCAAAGGGCAAGACCCTTGAACCTTTTGGGTTAAACAGGCGTTACGAAATTTGATATATTTATTTATTTGTATCCGTTTTAGTGCACGTTTCATTTTTCTCCATTTTTGTCAACCAATCATGTCACATATATTTCCTTTAGTATCATTAAAAAATTTGTGACCATTTTATCCATATTTACTTAGCTTCAGTGTAGCCCCTGAAGAAGGTTAGTCCTGTCTAACCGAAATATTTGGTATTAAATTTATCCTTTTTAGACGTCCGGTCAGCCTTTAATTGGTTTTATAGTAAAAGAAAGTGACACCCTCGAACACCGACCCACGATCTAGCCAGTACCCAACGCATGCGCACAGCCATATCACCGGGGCAGTGGCAACCATGGACACCTGTTTCGGCCTTGTTAGGCCTCATCAGCATGACATAGCCGTGGGGCAAAAAATAGGAGTAAAAGCCGTATGTAGTCTACCCGACGGCTATGCCACGCTGGTGAGGCCTAACAAGGCCGAAACAGCTTTCCATGCCGGCGTTGACCGTGGGTTGGTGTTCGAGTGTGTCACTTGCTTTCATTGTTTTTTAACTGTAAAGTGATGGCCTATTGTTCTAATCTCTTCGCAATTATATAAGCAGTAATGATAGTAATAAAGAGAGCTTGAACATTCACTGTTTTTATTCCCATTTATTCGAGTCATTAACTTGACATCATTATGAACTACTACAATTACTAATACTACTACTGACACCGATGCTGCTGCTGCTGTTCCTACCACCATCTGCACTTCTATTTCACCATAACCATCAATCGAGATTGAAACATTAACCGGCACAGTGGAAACTTCAGGCTACACCCGGCTGATGCTATTGACAACAAAATAATAATAGTAATGATGATAACAAGAAAGAAGAACAAACTAACTAAGAAAGTAACAGATATAAACGTTTTCAAACTTCAACCACAGCGATTGTTAATCGTGAAACGGTTAAGTTTCCCTTAGTAATAATAACTGGGATATATATTGCTATAATAATATTATATGCTACAATGAACTCTTGATCTAATAAAAAAATTTCTT
>JAHPZR010023147.1:0-10000 GCA_019787425.1 Platygyra sinensis | reverse complement strand
GCGGAATAAGGTTTTTAAAAGAATGCTTACAGGCTCTCCCGCCCTCTCCTTTTCTGACCCGGATCCCGCTCGCCGCTGATCCCGCTTGTCGCCCGCTCCATTTTTCGATCGTCCTCACTGACCGAGAGCCTGGAACAGGCTAGCAAATTAGCTATGAAATGGTATCTAATGCGCATGAGCGCCAGCTGACTGTGTCCTTTTAACAAATCTTCCATTCTTGCGTGTAAAACTGTTGGTTGAAGTTAACAGGCAACATTGAAGCCAGCAAATATTGAACAAACCTAGGTTGCGTACATAACCGACAAACTGTAAAACACAAAATAATTGTAAATAACTCAATCTGCGCCGGGTTGTTCAAAGCCCGATTAAGGTAATTCCCTTGAAATTGTTCTACTATCAAACTTTTTTTGAAACTTGGCGTAATGAACATTCATGATATGAACATAATAAAAATGCAATAAAAAAATGGGGTCACCGTGCTTGTTTACGCGTCAGCAGGCTCTTAAAATGGGGTATTTTTACTGGTTGCGCGTTAAAAGTTCGAATCACCTTCATACAGAATTAAATCTTGGTTACTTGAAGGGCACAAAGTTTTGTCTTAAAAGTAAAGCTTCATGTATTGACATAAGCAGTATTGCTTCATTTAAGCCTTTTTTGATTGCCTGGTTGCAGGAATATTGCACTTTTTCGGACAGTTCCGTGGTTAACTCAAGTCCTCGCCTTGGCCAAAATACACCCAGTTGGGAACTATTTTCCCAAAAAAAAATTATGTTCTACTGTCAAACTTTTTTTCCTCTTCAAATATGTTCTTCGTTAGACTGTTCTTAGCATATTCTTGAAAAAAAAATCGGGGGTCACCGTGCTCGTTTAAGAGAAAAGGAGAATTTATTCCGTTATCGAGCTTAGTTTGAGGGAAATCTCTCACGTTTTGCACGTGCACGCGCTCATGTGCACGCGCTGATGACGCGAAAATCGTGCGCAGTAGGGATGCGCAATGCAATACTAAGGAATTACCTTAAGCTAACCCAGGGTTAGCGAGAATTTTGATTTCAGTTTTGTAACTTCTTAGTGAGGTTTCCTGTTTATATTATTTGCCCTTCAGTTTTGTGCTGTAGTAAATCTCAAACTACACCAAATATTAGAGGTGAAAACATTTTTAAACGAAAAAACGTAATGCTTCCGTTAAAGTTTAACCCTGGGTTAACGTTAACCGGCCTTCGAACAACCCGACCCTGATTGGTGTTCTTATACTTCTTTTACCTTTGACCAAGGTGAAGTCGTCCATTCTGCCGGACAAGGTACTTCATTACAACGTTGGGAGAGGGATTCAGCGCCGTTTGGTTTATCTATTGTGTCGCATAGTGATTCGTCGAGTTTCTCATAATATGAGGCGTTAATCTGTTTTCGGCAGTACAAAAGTCTGTAATGGTTACCATTTCCACATGTCTCGGTGCACTCGCTCCAGTCTGTTAAATGCCACCTTTAAATGAAAAAAGTACATTTCTTTTGAGATTAACTTCTCAAATGCAGATTCTTGTAGCTTATATCCACGATAACAACCCAGGTTAATTAATGATAGCTTACAAAAAGCCTTTTTAACTCGATTAAGAAACACTCTATGTTTCAAGGAGCAAGATAAGAAAAATACTTACTCCGGAGAGCAGCTTTGCGTAGCACAAGTTTTCTGTGATTTGGGTTTAATTATGGCGGAGCAGGAGTGGACTGAGGCAGGCGTTTCATCATCTGATCTAACACAGCTAACGTCTCGACTTATAACTCCTAGAGATATACAAAAAAACACCGTCAGACCTGACAGTTTTATGCTCTGCCCCGTTGCAAAATTTAAATAAAATCCCTAAAGGGTAGCAACATGGGCGTAGCGCGGCTTTACTTCTCGCCTAGACCAATCAGCACACGAGAAATCAGTTCGTCATTAAGTAGGCGAGCAGTAAGTGCAGAAAATGTGGACTAATCGCTTCGATGCGGCTCAGGTGTACATGACCTATACTGGTATTACAAGTTGTCAAAGAATGGCGCAGGTGATGAATGAAGTCTAACTATAAGACCTTTGCCACTCGTTATGAACAAAAGCTGCCCTTGGTTCTAAATCTGCAGAATGTCCATGCTGTTGGTTTTTCAGTGTTAGGTCAATTTGCCCACTGTTTCTTCCTGCTAAATTCTATCTAAATTCGCACTGGCCTATTCTTTTTTCATAGTCGGATGTGTCGCTACATTCCTGGGAATGGCAAAAGTACATCTCAAAAGCTCGACATTCCTTTCAACAAGGCTCCTTACAATTCCGTGTTAATTCTTAATGGTGGACAAACGTTTAGGAACACGTTTTACCTTACAAGTGAATATATGAAAGGTCATATATTTGAACTGCGGAGAAAGAAATGAAGACCAAAAAACAATTCTTTTTTTTTTGGATTTCAAAACTATGTTAACTAAACACTAACTGGCCCAAGTTTTAAGTTCTGGTTTTCAAAAGGCACCTGTTTATTTAACTGGAATTTTCTTATTTATTGGTCCGCCATTACTAACTTTAAAATCTTAAGAGAGCTGGGTCGAGGAGAAAATGACGTCATTTACTCACTAGTTTAAGAATGCAATGCGTGTGTACGCGGCTGAATTAATATGCAGCACGGGAGTTTCGGGCTTTCAGACTTTTAAAACCCGTGTTTTGCATATATAATAAATTGCGTTTACACGCTGAAATCTTAAGCTAGTGAGCAAATGACGTCATTTTCTCTATATCCAACCCTCTGATGTCCTGTCGGTCAGTTTTGAACGTGAGTAATGGCGGACCGTGAAATCCAAAACTTACACTCAAAATAAACAGCCTTCGGATAAAACTCAAAGCTCAAAACTTTGCCAGTTAGGTGTTAAGCGAACACACTTTCAAAATCTGAAGAAAAAATAGAAATGATTTTTTGATCATAGTACCACTTTAAACAGTTGTGAAATTAAAGCTTGAGAAACAAAATCAGGCCTGAACGGGATTCAACCCCATGACCTCTGCGACACCGGTGCAGTGCTCTACTGCAAACTGAGCTATCAAGCCATCTGGGAACTTTACCTTGACCACAAGTCACTGAGCAGGCAGACCACTTTCCAGTGATCCATTTTGAGGGAACATTCTGAGCAATTTCGCCGGACTGTAACGGCCTGTAGTACTGATAGTCGACTCCTTGATTTCTTTCGTATAAGTAAATAAACTGAAATAAAGCAAACAGCAAAATTAAGCGGCTTTGGATTTCTTTAGTCCATTATTAAGCCGTTTATGTGAGAAACATTAAAATAAATAGATGTGAAAAAACACACTCGTGGAATATCAGTAACTCCGGTTACGGGGGTGAGTGGGGACTTTTCCAGATTTCGTTGTATTTGACCATTCAAGATTGTTTCCATTTAAATTTGTTCAAGAAAATAGAAATCCAAGCTCGTCAAATATTTGCTTGTCCCTAGAATATAGCCATCATCTTCAATTTGCCAACCATAAATCAATACGGGACAGAAGGGGTCTTATTGATAGCCATAAGACGCCTTAACCTCTTTATAATAACTACAGAAATTTTCGCGCGCTCATTGACTAATTTTCATTGTCAATAAGGGGACATACACATGAATTTATAGTTTATGCAACATTTTACATAGCGAGAAGGGACAATTTGACAAATTTGTTATTGTAAAAAAACTAATTTAAGTCAGTTTTTCATGCTTAATGTCTTGATATCGGAAATGGATTTCTTGGATGTCAAACCACGAAAAATGTAGCTGTGGATCCATGGGGCGATACGGCTACTTTGACTATGTTAGGATCAATAACAGGACAAACGCATGAGCAACTGACGCCACCTGTTAAGAAGATAATCTTAAACTGCCAACTTAGTATGAACTTAACAAATTTAGGCGATTGACTGAAGCTTTGTTGTTAAGCAATTGGTTCATGGACAATAGCTACTCTGAATTTCATATCATTGTCGTTATGTTGACTTTTTGTTGTTGTTGTTGTTGTTTTTATTTCCAAATTATCCCTACCAGCACTCGGAAAGGCACGTTCGTCGGTCCATCCAGTATAATGGTATCGGCATGTTTATTTGCTTCATGCTTGTACTCAATCTTTGTTCTTTTATAATAGACAGTTCGACTCCAAGATGGAAGAGGAATTACGTATTCCCCTGTTATATTGTCTTTAATACCTGTTTCATTAACAAAGAAGCAAAACAAGATGGTCTAAGAGAAGTTGTCTCCCATAAATTAGTGTATCTTGGACAGCGGTTATTTTAATAAAGATACCTAATTGGCTGAACGTTGTTACAAGTGCAGATTCCACATTTTTGGCTCGTTCAGTGCTGGCTTACGCGAGGTCGGTAGACAACAATCGACGCAAAAAATCCTGATATTGAAAATGAACTTAGCCATAACATGATTATCAAAGTAGTCTGTGGATCCACGGCTATCGCCTCGTGGATCCACAGCTACTTTGACTATGTTCATGATGTCGAAATTCATGATCAATAACAGGACATACGCATGGAAATCTAACGTCAATTAGTTAAATGGAACTGGATCGGAATTCTTAGATCATGCTCCAGTCCGTAATTGATAAGTGATACACGCGTCCACATGGTTGAACACACAGCACGATTTTCATTCATTCATTCATTCATTCATTCATTCATTCATTCATTCATTCATTCATTCATTCATTCATTCATTCATTCATTCATTCATTCATCCATCCGTTTATCCTTTCATCCGTTCCAAGTACGTTCATTCATTCATTCATTCATTCGTTCGCTCGTTCGCTCGTTCGCTCGTTCGTTCGCTCGTTTGTTCGTACATTCATTCTTCCATTAGTTTCGTAGCTCTTTTCCAATAATACTAAATTCCTGAAAAATTGGAGACGAAAAATCACATAACAGCACGTGAATTCATAATATGTGATATATCCACCTCGTTCAACGTCGCCCTTATATCGTCAGTCCTCGCTTTCAAAACCTGAAGGAAAGCTTAGAATGTGGAAGCCGTTATATAGCGAGTGTTTCCTTAAATTCTTATCTAGGTTATTTTACTTGAATAAAAAAGTTGTTAACTCTTCCTTTGTTGTTCACAAAATTATAGAAATGTACGTCTTTAGTGACGGAGTTCCTAAATAAACTTACCCAGCATATTGTAGCCTAGTTTTTTCTGCATGAATATGGCGTTTGCTGTGCCCACAGGTAGTACAACAATTTTGTTGTCACCGTAGAAACCTGGACAAAAATTGGAAAGAATCCATTTGGTTATGGTTGTGTCAATAAATAAAATTTGAATTGTCTATTTCCAATAACTAGTTACACTATTACAATGATGGAGCACACCCAGCGAATTTCCTCCTTTCTAAATAAGACACATTAAAATGTGGTTATGAGATAGTCTGGTACACTGTTATTTTCTCACCATATTCTGTGGCAGGTTTTGTGTAAGTAGAACTTTCTAGAATACATTGGTCCCCATTTCCACCGCAAATTCCACAGCGATCCTTTCTCTTCCCAGACTCCAGGACACGGTCGCAGCCAACAGCCTTAGAGCAAGAGAATTTGTGATCGTAAGGTAAGATTATTCCAACTGTTTTCTCAGGCAATAAGTGGATCACAAAATAATTACCTTGCGAAATTCTTCTGTCAAGGGCCCTTGTTGTTTGAAATGTATACAGACATGCAATAAGCTGACAAACGCAGAAGCAGTAAAATGTTGATAATTAGCACCTTTTATTTGGGACATTTCCAACAAAAGGCACTAATTATCAACATCTAACTGCGTCTGCTTATGTCGGCTTATGACAGCTAGTGATTTTTGATCAGTCACAGATTTTTAAGTAAACCGAGGGCTTGACATTGCTTTAGAACTCAAAATCAACAAAACAGGGCACCAAATATTTAATTCTACAAAAGGAAAGCGTATTAATAGTCTCCTTCGTAGCTGCTCGACATCCCATAAAATGGCTATGAAGGAGACTAGCGTATTAAGAGCTAGTCGAATTTCTTTAAGAACAACTTTGTTTTTCCTTACCCGACAATGTCCAGCAATGCAGACATCAAAAATGTCAGGGCGGTTGGTGCAGCGATTTCCATCAGCAACTAGGCCATGCCAGGTAAGCACTAGTCCTGAACTGATGCAGGTAAGTTCACAAGGATCTACAAAAAATTGAAAGACTGAGTCTCCCCTAGCCTGTGTACATCACCCTCTCCCCTCCCCTGAAAGAATTCTCACTCCCTTATGGTTACCACAGACATCACTCTTCAAAATTGCCTGACTTTTCCCGACTGAATAAAATTTCTCAAACCACGGGAAGTGCAAAATGTCAGGTTTAGAGCAGCCTCTTCTTCCAGTCGTTCATTTTTCAACAAAATTTTCTTCTTCATTAAGGAGAAATAACGTTCATATCACAGTGACCCCAAATGTGTCTTCCAGCCTTCAATGATATTGAATAAGTTGGTTTTTATTTCAATGTTCCCTGACCTTTGTTCAAAATATCAATTTTCCCTCAGTCGAAATAAAATTCCCTGACTTTTCCCTGACCTTGAAAAAATGTTTTTCTCTGACCATTTCCCGTGACCTGCGGCAACCCTGTCCTCTCTGTTTTTGATGGAAGTGGGTGGATAAAGACAGGCTAAGTATCTCCTAATTTGGTTGAAATAATAAGTTGATCCAAACTTTAGGCAGTTGACCTAAGAAAGAAATGTCGGCAAAGAAAACAAATCTTCTTTTCAACTTTAACAATCCTCGGCAAAACATATCATGTTTGGTACAAGTACATTTATTTTTAAACAGCCTAATTTTAGATCATACTTTCCACGAAGTAGGCTCTTGTACCAGGTCGTATCTTCTTGCAATGCAAGTCTCGATAAAAAGGCAATGGACATTCAACCTTAAATAACAGGACAGAAATATCAGTCATTTTTACAGACCGTTCGTGTTGTCCCATAAATAATATGCTATAGTTTCGTACCTGGTACCCCATAGGTAATCGTCGGACAAATTTACTTTCAGAATAGCTGTTAAGGTAGTTATTGCCCGTTTGATGAGGCGAACGAGGCGGAAGGGTCGATTCTGCTTGTAATTGACCCGTTCGCCTCGTTTGTAATCTATATCCCTTTTAAACAAAATAATATTTGACCCGCAAATTCAACTCAAATATAAGCTATCACCAGTTTTCTCAAAGTTACCCAAAGTGAATTTTGGCAGACTAATTTTTGTTCAAAGGAAAATGATTCCTTAATTTCCCTTGTAGCAGAGTAGAAAACATCTTCCGATGCAGATCAAAAAAGATGATAGTTCACCCCCGTGGATGGGTTCTTATGTTAGTTGGAAAGACAAAAGAAGCAAAGTTGACTATGCTTTTTCAGAGACCAACATTTTGTATTCCATATATATTAAGGACAACACATATTTCTCAAAAAGCTGAAACAAACCTGTGAATTACATATTTTCCACTTCCCTTTCGCTGATCCCAAACAATCATTACCGTCATTTTTAGGTCTGCAAAACATTGCGGTGTCGTAAAAATAGTATGGAAAGTAGCATTCTATCGGCAAAGACAGGCTCAAAGAAGGCTAAATTGAAGGGATTACATTTTATTAAGCTAAAGAACAACAAATTAGGATATCAAGGGTTAAATACACTTTAGATATGCAGACGACAACACATTTTGTGAACTAAAATTATTTCTCATTTTTCTAAAAAAAACCAACCTTATGACCTTTCAAGGTTTACAAGGAAAAGATGCACCCGTGGCAACCAGATCTTGACAGGTATGTTTTTCCACGTTATGGATTGAGCTGGCTTTTTGTAATGAAAAAATAGAAATTTTATTCCTTAAACCAAATTTAACACTTGTGAAAATACTTTTGGTGTCATTAATTTTGATTTAGCTTTGACCGTCTTCAAATGTTATGGAAAAGAGACGTTGCCTTTTTGAAGCTCTTGACATAACAGAACTACTCCACTTTGCGTCATCAGGCCATGTTGCGAACTTTGAAGGAAACATATTTAGACAAACTTTTTAAAGTAACTTCGTTATTTTAAGAGGAACATGAAACAAAAAGAACAAATAAACGCCAAACTAATGAATCTAGACGAGCTTTGGAAAAATAGCCAAATGTTTCCCAGGTAACCATATTACGTCAAGTTTATTATTCATTCCTTTTTTTCACTAGCTGCCACAGCCCCAAAAGTATAATCAGTAATTTGTCTCTAGAGTTGAGTGCAAACATGGCAAAGAAAATTGAAAAAGAGAAAGCAAACAATACAAAATACATCATGATAAACACTAACGGGGGGTTGGTACACGTTCTTTCTCTGTATTGCACTCCTCCCCCGCAAGTAGCAGAACAAGGCCTGTAATCAGACCACTCACTCCACCCTCCGTTAATCCTTGGAGAACCATTATCCACACACTTGCCTTTGATGCACCACTGGAGAAGAATAATAACAACAAGGCGCTTGTGATAAATAGATGGCAGCGAAGTAATGTTTGGTAGCCTTGTCTTATTTGCTCTATTATTGAAACAAACATACAAACAAACAAACAAACGAAACGGGTCTGCGTTTCACCAGAAGATGGGACAGCTTATCTCGGGGAATCAGAGAAATTAACCTGTAAGTACAAATATTACCACAGTATTACAGACTCTTGCAGGTGAGCTTGATCTTACTGAACTTTGCAATGTACAGCTAAGTAATAATTACCATGGAATCAGAGCTTTTTTAACCAAAGTTGTTCGAAATTTAAGCACCACAATCATTAAAAGCTGGGTTTTTTTTATTGAAGTAAACATACATGGCGTAATCCGCAATTTGTGCCATCGGCAGGGGGAGCAAATCGGCTGTGGCAAGTCGCACTCGCAGTTCTTGAACACCACAATTCAGCACAGTTGGTCTGAAATTCAAAAAATCGTTAATGACGCATCATCTGGGGATTTCATAGACTACAAGTAGTCCTTCTTTCGCTTAGTCCGTCGTGCGTGACGCGAAAGAAAATCGGGAGAAAAACAATGGCCGCGTGAAATCCTGGGGGCGAGGAGCACTTCTCAACCCCAAGGACCCGTTTCGCGAAAGTCCCGGAAACTTTTCGGGACCTGCTAAGCCATTTCAGTTTAAGTTTATCTGTATGTAAAGACGGAGAAGTGTAACTTCTACGAAGAGAACCTCTTTTTCTATTAGTAATAAAACAGCTCAGTAATCATAAGGCTTGAGATTTTGCAACTGGTTTCCGGTTGCGAAAACTTTTCAGGACTTTCGAGAAACGGGCTTCAGGGCCTATTTCTCGAAGCTCCCGGTAATTACCGAGCCTGTTAAGTTGTTTTGTTTTCCATTCCAGATGGGAGTTTCAAAAGTTTTGACAATTGTACAGGAAAGCTTTCAGCTAAATAAACAAAATGAACTTTATTAGAGGTCAGAACACACCCTACTTTTCTTAAGACTTTGATTTCAGGAATGGAAAACAAAACAGCTTAACGGGCCCGGGAGTTTCGAGAAACGGGCCCCAGGGCCGGGTTGTTCACAAAGCCCGATTTAGCAGGATTTAGCTAACCCAGGGTTAGCGAGAATTTTGATTTCAGTTTTGTAACCATTTTGGTTAGGTAATCTGTTTATATTGTTTGCCCTTCAGTTTTGAGCTGTAATAATCTCAAACTGCGCCAAACCTTAGAGGTGAAAGACATTTTTAAACTAGAAAAATAATGCTTCAGTTAACGTTAAATCCTGGTTTAACGTTGACCGACTTTCGAATAACCCGGCCCATGAGTTCGCGCGGCCATTTTTTTCTTACTGTTTTCTTTCGCGTCACGCACCACGGACTAAGCGAAAGAGAGACTACTCGTAGTCTAGGGAAAAAATATGTCTTGTTTCTGTATTCCGGTAATCATAGCTGTTACATAATAGACGTATATAATAGGTTACTTGCTAATTTTGTTTTGTATGAACGACATATGCTATTTAAATCCCGGGTTTA
>JAHPZR010023146.1:0-13444 GCA_019787425.1 Platygyra sinensis | reverse complement strand
TTTCATGTCATATACACTTTAATTGGCTACAATCGGTGGCAAAGAGAAATGATCATCTTTTTGAAAAACAGGTTGCTGGAGCAAAAGTGTAACCTGTCAGAAACTTATTAGCTTGTACGTAATTCTTAAAACCCTAAATCAGTCTCATTGAGCAGCCTCCATTTTTATTTTTGAATAATGATTGCCACACGCCGATACAAAATGTTCTAAGGGAAAATGATTGGCGGTTTGCATCGAAAATAAAAGTCGTAACCATTCAATAAGTTAAGCCAAGAATCACGTATATAATAGATAATTGGTAGAAAAAAAAAAAACGTCGCCGAGATTTAGGTCTGTGCGGTTATTCATTGCCGCGTTATTTGGTAAACAGTTTCACCTAAATTTATAGAGCTTTGTATGGAGACGCCATGTTGGTTCCCTTCCGATGGGCACCAACATGGCGGCCGGAAACCAACAGAAACATCTGTCATTGAGTTTTGTTACTGAAACGAAAAATTATTACTCTAGAGTTCTGAGACATTGAAAGTAATACTTCTTCTAGGCAAGAACTGTTCAGTTACCAAAAAAACGTAAGCGATAACTGCTTTTTTACCTACGCCTGATTCTTCTCGGACCGCCATTTAATGTCCCGCAACGCATAAACTTGGAAATTCAAATGTCCTCTATAAGAAAATGAGGAAACCTATCGAGCTTAAATGCGTCAAACGCCAAGTTTTGATAAGGTCTTATGTCTGATGACACTAAAACTACAGTAGGATTGCTAATTTGTAATTTTGGAAAATGATGACGTCACATGAAAACAAAGAATATGTTCAGTAATATAAAATATAAAATAAGTGATATAAAGTAAGTGATATAAAGTTAGAATTTTTGGTGTAGACATTATTTTTGTCTTGAAAACTGCACAAATAGTGCACACAGCACTGCAAATGATCCCCAGGCCGGAAATGATACCCAGACCACCCCCAAGTTAGACCATAAATGATCCCAAACTGCAAATCCCCAATGTTGACTGCAAGTGATCACGCCAGAAAACTAGGAATGGCACTGTGTTTGGTTCCATATGTTTATCATTTTAATTATTATCTCATTATTATTATACGACTTTGTCGCATACAACAAGCTTACGACAGGTCTACAACATGACTTAGGACCTACACGACAATCATAAGTGAGTTGTAGGTTTGATTTACAAGAAGCAATTCAAGTCGTAGGCCTGTCTTGTCGTATGCGACAAAAGTCGTACCGTGTAAATCGGCTTTTTAGGGTAACTTGCTTCATTTTTTCAAACGTTATTAATACTGACGTCTGAAAGTAAATACCCTCATATTTTTACATTAAAATGTGACTCTATAAAAGATTGCGAAGTTGAAAATTAACCATGAAATGTTAAATAGAAATATAACTGTGAATTTTAGTTATTATTATTATTATTTTTTTTTTTGTTATTGTTTACTACAGTATTTTTGGGGGAAGTAATAATAGGGGGTCCATGGACGCGGTCCACAGAGGGGTCCATGTTGTACTTTCCTGTCCGCATCTCAACTTGCTATTGGCTTTCGCATCTACAATTTGCAGCCAGAAATTCCATACTGATGATGCAAACGTGTACTGAAATCTGAACAGGAGTGCTGATTGGCCAAGTTGCGTAGTACATGGATGTTGAGCAGCAATCTATAAATACCGTACTTCCCCGAAAGGTGGGTCTCGTTTGAGTATAGTAGTTTTGACCAGTTCCCTAACTTGAGAGGGAGGAGAAAAAAGAAAGAGAAAATGGCGAGGGGGAGGGGCGATTATTCGAGGGAGGCGATTATTTTAAATATTTCGGTCAAGGGGCCCGAGTATTCGAGGGAGGCGATTAAACGAGGGACGGCTATTATTCGAGGAAGTACGGTATTTATAGATTGCTGCTCAACATCCATGTACTACGCAACTTGGCCAATCAGCACTCCTGTTCAGATTCAGTACACGTTTGCATCATCAGTATGGAATTTCTGGCTGCAAATTGTAGATGCGAAAGCCAATAGCAAGTTGAGATGCGGACAGGAAAGTACAACATGGACCCCTCTGTGGACCGCGTCCATGGACCCCCTATTATTACTTCCCCAAAAATACTGTAGTAAACAATAACAAAAAAAAAAATAATAATAATAATAACTAAAATTCACAGTTATATTTCTATTTAACATTTCATGGTTAATTTTCAACTTCGCAATCTTTTATAGAGTCACATTTTAATGTAAAAATATGAGGGTATTTACTTTCAGACGTCAGTATTAATAACGTTTGAAAAAATGAAGCAAGTTACCCTAAAAGCCGATTTACACGGTACGACTTTGTCGCATACGACAAGACAGGCCTACGACTTGAATTGCTTCTTGTAAATCAAACCTACAACTCACTTATGATTGTCGTGTAGGTCCTAAGTCATGTTGTAGACCTGTCGTAAGCTTGTTGTATGCGACAAAGTCGTATAATAATAATGAGATAATAATTAAAATGATAAACATATGGAACCAAACACAGTGCCATTCCTAGTTTTCTGGCGTGATCACTTGCAGTCAACATTGGGGATTTGCAGTTTGGGATCATTTATGGTCTAACTTGGGGGTGGTCTGGGTATCATTTCCGGCCTGGGGATCATTTGCAGTGCTGTGTGCACTATTTGTGCAGTTTTCAAGACAAAAATAATGTCTACACCAAAAATTCTAACTTTATATCACTTACTTTATATCACTTATTTTATATTTTTATATTACTGAACATATTCTTTGTTTTCATGTGACGTCATCATTTTCCAAAATTACAAATTAGCAATCCTACTGTAGTTTTAGTGTCATCAGACATAAGACCTTATCAAAACTTGGCGTTTGACGCATTTAAGCTCGATAGGTTTCCTCATTTTCTTATAGAGGACATTTGAATTTCCAAGTTTATGCGTTGCGGGACATTAAATGGCGGTCCGAGAAGAATCAGGCGTAGGTAAAAAAAGCAGTTATCGCTTACGTTTTTTTGGTAACTGAACAGTTCTTGCCTAGAAGAAGTATTACTTTCAATGTCTCAGAACTCTAGAGTAATAATTTTTCGTTTCAGTAACAAAACTCAATGACAGATGTTTCTGTTGGTTTCCGGCCGCCATGTTGGTGCCCATCGGAAGGGAACCAACATGGCGTCTCCATACAAAGCTCTATAAATTTAGGTGAAACTGTTTACCAAATAACGCGGCAATGAATAACCGCACAGACCTAAATCTCGGCGACGTTTTTTTTTTTTCTACCAATTATCTATTATATACGTGATTCTTGGCTTAACTTATTGAATGGTTACGACTTTTATTTTCGATGCAAACCGCCAATCATTTTCCCTTAGAACATTTTGTATCGGCGTGTGGCAATCATTATTCAAAAATAAAAATGGAGGCTGCTCAATGAGACTGATTTAGGGTTTTAAGAATTACGTACAAGCTAATAAGTTTCTGACAGGTTACACTTTTGCTCCAGCAACCTGTTTTTCAAAAAGATGATCATTTCTCTTTGCCACCGATTGTAGCCAATTAAAGTGTATATGACATGAAAAATATTTTCTGCTTATTTGAAAGGCCTTTCATACAGAAGAATGGCGTTTTTTCTTTTCAAAAATATCTCTTCTTTCTAGAGATACTGACGTTTTTGCATATTGGATCAGTGATGACGTCATATTGTTTGCAACTAAAAATGGTAAAATACTGAATAAGCAATATCTCTAGAAATGTTAAGGCAGTGTTCTTGAAACTTGGCACCATAAATGTGCATCACAAAAGAAACAAAATGACAGCCTTAATGCTGTTGCCATAGCAACTCTTTCAGCTCCAGTCTCTTTCTCTCCAAAAAAAAAAAAACAAATCGGAGAATGCCTATTGTTCTCGGGACATTTACTTGCAGTTCTTGACTTGACTTGTTTCCTATATCTCCTCTGGGAGAATAGGGCCGTTGACTTGTCTCCTCCAACCCGCTCGGTCTCTTGCAGCAGTAGCAGCTTCGCTCCAGGTGGTGAAACCCATCTTCTGCCTTTCTCCTTCTACTGTTCTTCTCCATGTTACCTTTGGCCGTCCTCTGGTCCTCTTCCCTTCTGGTGCCCAGGTCAAAGCAATGCGTGGATTCTGTTGGTTGTTCATGCGCAACACATGCCCTATCCAGCGCCACCTCCGTCTCCTGATCTGTTCGCTGATGGTACAAGTTCTAGCTCGTCGCCTGAATTCCTCATTTGACACCTTCATCGGCCAGTTTATCTTTAGCAACCTCCGTAGACACTTGTGTAGAAATGTGTCCAGTTTTGCTTCATCCCTCTTTGTCATTCTCCAGGTTTCACATCCATAAAGTAGCACTGCTATGACATTGGACTTAACGATCCTGATCTTGGTGTTTTTGCTCAGTTCTCCACTCCTCCAGATCTTGGCTAGTTTGTTAAATGCCCCTGTAGCTTTCCCTAGGCGGTTCTTGATGTCATCCTCGGCCCCTCCATGCTTGGTTATTCTTGCTCCTAGGTAGTCAAAGCTGTCCACGTCCTCTACTTCCTGCCCATCTATTACAACTGCGTTGTTGTTGTTTACGTTGATCCTCATCACTTTGGTTTTCTTGGTGCTAATTTTCAAGCCCGTTCCTTTCCCACTTCTGTTCAGGCAATCAATCTTCCTCTGAATCTGCCCGAATGTACTTGAGATAAGAGCCAAGTCGTCTGCAAAATCTAAGTCTTCTAGCATGGTTGTCATCTTCCACCTAATACCTGTCCTTGCACCTTCGACTGACCTCCTCATCACCCAATCAATCACCAAGAGGAACAGGAACCCTGACATGTTGCATCCTTGCTTAACATCCGACTTTACCTCGAACCAATCTGTTCTTCCATCACCATCCACCACAGCACATCTGCAGTTAGTGTACATGACTTACACCATTCGCACGATCTTTGTCGGTATTCCATAGCACCTCATGATCCTCCAGAGAGTTTCTCTGTGTATACTGTCGAAGGCCTTCTCGTAGTCCACAAAACAAAGGTAGAGGCTGGAGTTCCATTCAGCTACCTGCTCAATTATATTCCTTAATACAAAGATCTGCTCAGTCGTATTCCTTCCCTTTCTAAAGCCAGCTTGTTCTCCTCTTAACTCAGCATCTGTTCCAGCAACAATTCTCTTAATCAGGACTCTTCCCAACACCTTGGCTACAACAGACATGAGGGCTATACCCCTCCAGTTCTCACAACTCGTCAGATCTCCTTTCTTGGGGAGCTTGATGATAAGCCCTCTGAGCCAATCCTCTGGAACACTTTCTTCCTCCCATATTTTGTTAAATAACTCATGCAGGACCTGGATAGTGGTGTCAGTATCAACCCTAAGAAGGTCTGCCGTGATACTGTCAATACCAAGAAACAAAATGACACCCTTAATGCTGTTGCCATAGCAACTCTTTCAGCTCCAGTCTCTTTCTGTCCAAAAAACAAATCATCACGGAGAATGCCTATTGTTCTCGGAACATTTACTTGCAGTTCTAAGGTCAGTCATATTACCTATCATTATTCAAATAAAGGCCAGGAGGCGAGTCTCATTGGTTAAGACAAACGCGCGCTTTTTCCCGTAGGGAATATGACCTCGCTCATTAACTTGAAGAAGGCGGGGCATCGAAGCAATAAACTTTTCGTATATTATTTCCGCTTTTGTTTAGCCTGTTCGCACCCCTCAAATGTAAATTTACCGCTTCTCCGAGAAAAAAATAAGCGAGAGAAAACAAAAACTGGTTATAAAAATTTATTATTGATCCGTATTAAAGAAAGCTGAAATCGTGCGCCCTAAAATATCGCTGCGCTCGAGGAAAACGATCGTTTGGAAAGAGTTTGTTTTGTTGCACTAGACCGAACTGATTAAAAGAACTAACAGAAGGGGTTGTTCTTGGAACGCGTTCGATCGAATGTCTTTGAAAATGACCAAGCGCATTCTTTGATCACAGTGTTCGTAACGCCTGTAAAACCTCTTTATTAAACATTTGCGCAGTTAAAGAGCGGTTGATTCTCAACATATTTGTTTACTTACGCGAGTCAGTAGTGTTGTTCGTTATTCACTTGTTACGCTCAGAAAGCAACGAACTCAAACAAAGTCCGTTGATCGATCGATGGCCGCTCATCTTATTTGAAAAACTTTGAAAACCATCGCCGGCTTTTACCGCTTATGCTCGCAAAATATGAAGACAGCGCGTCTACTCTTGACCAGGCGCTGGTGATGATCTCTATGTACCTGCTTTTATCCCTCGCATTTGTTTATGTTCGTCGTGGTTTGACGTTTTGATTCTTTTTCCAAAACCGCCTGATACTTTCGGCTAAAGCACTTCCAACACGATCGCCAGCAGATTCCGTTAATCGGTAGCCAAGAGGCAGAATACTTGATTGTAGAAGCTGAAACACTGTGCTTGGCTGTCCACAAACTTTTCTCAATCTACAAAGAGCTTCGTCGTTTAGTTGGAAGTGAAACATGGGATTAATTTCGTTGTCAAACGGAGGAACTATTTTGATAAGCAGGGGATGGATCGGGGTTTACGAGCTATGAAAAGAGCTCCCGATTACCTGCGGTTTCGCTTTCCTTGTTCATTGTGCGACAGGGTTTCGAATGAATCGGCTGCGCCGACCAAATACTTTGAATTTGTCGGTAATTGTGAATATTTTACATTTAACATGGTTAAGTAGTTTTCCTGAATGGGTATTGTTAGTTTTGACATCCATTGTTATGCAGACGTCTGGTTAAGATAATAGCTCTTCCATTGAAAACCGCGCCATTTTCAAACACAACTCGGACAAGTAGTTTTCAAACTTAAAAAGCCGAAGGTTCCTGTAGACCAATTTTCAAAGTCAAAACGGGGTTTGTTTAAGAAAAGAGACATTTTTCATTAATGCCCATTTGCAACCCCTTTAAGTGAGACAAAGGGTGCTACTTGAAACAGACACAGTTCCCATTTCGTCTTAACTCCCATCAATAGATTGTGTGGGGTAGATGGTTCTTGGTTTAAGACAAAACCTGGGAATATAAGTTTTTATTAAGACAGCACCAGTGGCCAAACAGTTGTCAGGACAACAGCATTGAGGGTGTCATTTTGTTTCTTTTGTGATGCACATCTGTGGTGTGATGCACATCTGTGAAGTTACAAGAACACTGCTTTAATATTTCCAGAGATATCGTTTATTCAGTATTTTACCACAACCTCGTTCCCAGGGTCTCTCTTCTCTGCCTCCCTTGGTTGTTGGAAGACTTTCTTCCAACGACCAAGGGAGGCAGAGAATAGAGACCCTGGGAACAAGGTTTTGTTTTACCACTTTTCAATAGGCTAGTTTCGAATTGTGCAGAAACAAAAGAACAGAGTCGAGGTTCAGGGGAATAATTTGCATTTTCCTTTGTTATGAACAATACAAAATGCTAATTATTCCCCTGAACCTCGACTCTGTTCTTTTGTTTCTGCACAATTCGAAACTAGCCTATTGCAAACAGTATGACGTCATCACTGATCTAATTTGCATAATGGAAAATCGTCAACATCTCTGAAACAAAAAAAGGATATTTCAAAACGAAAAAACGCCATTCTTCTGTATGAAAGGCCTTTCAAATAAGCAGAAAATATTTTTCATGTCATATACACTTTAATTGGCTACAATCGGTGGCAAAGAGAAATGATCATCTTTTTGAAAAACAGGTTGCTGGAGCAAAAGTGTAACCTGTCAGAAACTTATTAGCTTGTACGTAATTCTTAAAACCCTAAATCAGTCTCATTGAGCAGCCTCCATTTTTATTTTTGAATAATGATTGCCACACGCCGATACAAAATGTTCTAAGGGAAAATGATTGGCGGTTTGCATCGAAAATAAAAGTCGTAACCATTCAATAAGTTAAGCCAAGAATCACGTATATAATAGATAATTGGTAGAAAAAAAAAACGTCGCCGAGATTTAGGTCTGTGCGGTTATTCATTGCCGCGTTATTTGGTAAACAGTTTCACCTAAATTTATAGAGCTTTGTATGGAGACGCCATGTTGGTTCCCTTCCGATGGGCACCAACATGGCGGCCGGAAACCAAACAGAAACATCGGTCATTGAGTTTTGTTACTGAAACGAACAATATTACTCTCGGTTCGGAGACATTGAAGTAATACTCTTCTAGTACAAGAAAGTGTGTCAGTTACCAAAAACGTAAGGGATAACTGCTTTTTTTACCTACGCCTGGTTTTCTTTCGGACCGCCATTTAAGTGTCCCGCAACGCTTAAACTTGGAAATTCAAATGGTCCTCTATGAGAAAATGAGGAAACCTATCGAGCTAACCGTTCGTAAAACGCGCAAGTTTTGATAGGTCTTAATGGTCTGATGACACTAAACGTCAAAGATGGTGTCTTTATTGCATAGCCACCCTCTAACCAGCAGTAAAAAATTACAGTGAGATTCAAACCTCACTTTTCTAGTTTGTCTAGTAGTGCCGACAGTTGCTAGCTGAATATTCCTGTGTTAACTCAAATTTAAAAGCCAATAAAATGTTGTTGGTAATGTTCAAAGATAGGTGGTGTCTTTCACAACCCCCCTCCTACCCGAAAGGTAAGTCCCGTTTGAGTATAGTAGTTTTGACCAGTTCCTTATCTTGAGAGGGAGGGGATAAGAGAAAGAGAAAATGGCAAGGGGAGGGGCGATTATTCGAGGGAGGCGATTGTTTTAAATATTTCGGTCAAAGGGGCGCGACTATTCGAGGGAGGCGATTAATCGAGGGACGGCTATTATTCGAGGAAGTACGGTGTTTATAGATTGCTGCTCAACACCCATGTACAACGCAACCGTTGGCCAATCAGCACTCTTGTTCAGATTCAGTACACGTTTGCCATCATCAGTATGGAATTTCTGGCTGCAAATTGTAGATGCGAAAGTCAATTGCAAGTTGAGATGCGGACAGGAAAGTACAAAACATGGACCCCTCTGTGGACCGTGTCCATGGACCCCCTCAAAGCTCTATAAATTTAGGTGAAACTGTTTACCAAATAACGCGGCAATGAATAACCGCACAGACCTAAATCTCGGCGACGTTTTTTTTTTCTACCAATTATCTATTATATACGTGATTCTTGGCTTAACTTATTGAATGGTTACGACTTTTATTTTCGATGCAAACCGCCAATCATTTTCCCTTAGAACATTTTGTATCGGCGTGTGGCAATCATTATTCAAAAATAAAAATGGAGGCTGCTCAATGAGACTGATTTAGGGTTTTAAGAATTACGTACAAGCTAATAAGTTTCTGACAGGTTACACTTTTGCTCCAGCAACCTGTTTTTCAAAAAGATGATCATTTCTCTTTGCCACCGATTGTAGCCAATTAAAGTGTATATGACATGAAAAATATTTTCTGCTTATTTGAAAGGCCTTTCATACAGAAGAATGGCGTTTTTTCGTTTTGAAATATCCTTTTTTTGTTTCAGAGATGTTGACGATTTTCCATTATGCAAATTAGATCAGTGATGACGTCATACTGTTTGCAATAGGCTAGTTTCGAATTGTGCAGAAACAAAAGAACAGAGTCGAGGTTCAGGGGAATAATTAGCATTTTGTATTGTTCATAACAAAGGAAAATGCAAATTATTCCCCTGAACCTCGACTCTGTTCTTTTGTTTCTGCACAATTCGAAACTAGCCTATTGAAAAGTGGTAAAACAAAACCTTGTTCCCAGGGTCTCTATTCTCTGCCTCCCTTGGTCGTTGGAAGAAAGTCTTCCAACAACCAAGGGAGGCAGAGAAGAGAGACCCTGGGAACGAGGTTGTGGTAAAATACTGAATAAACGATATCTCTGGAAATATTAAAGCAGTGTTCTTGTAACTTCACAGATGTGCATCACACCACAGATGTGCATCACAAAAGAAACAAAATGACACCCTCAATGCTGTTGTCCTGACAACTGTTTGGCCACTGGTGCTGTCTTAATAAAAACTTATATTCCCAGGTTTTGTCTTAAACCAAGAACCATCTACCCCACACAATCTATTGATGGGAGTTAAGACGAAATGGGAACTGTGTCTGTTTCAAGTAGCACCCTTTGTCTCACTTAAAGGGGTTGCAAATGGGCATTAATGAAAAATGTCTCTTTTCTTAAACAAACCCCGTTTTGACTTTGAAAATTGGTCTACAGGAACCTTCGGCTTTTTAAGTTTGAAAACTACTTGTCCGAGTTGTGTTTGAAAATGGCGCGGTTTTCAATGGAAGAGCTATTATCTTAACCAGACGTCTGCATAACAATGGATGTCAAAACTAACAATACCCATTCAGGAAAACTACTTAACCATGTTAAATGTAAAATATTCACAATTACCGACAAATTCAAAGTATTTGGTCGGCGCAGCCGATTCATTCGAAACCCTGTCGCACAATGAACAAGGAAAGCGAAACCGCAGGTAATCGGGAGCTCTTTTCATAGCTCGTAAACCCCGATCCATCCCCTGCTTATCAAAATAGTTCCTCCGTTTGACAACGAAATTAATCCCATGTTTCACTTCCAACTAAACGACGAAGCTCTTTGTAGATTGAGAAAAGTTTGTGGACAGCCAAGCACAGTGTTTCAGCTTCTACAATCAAGTATTCTGCCTCTTGGCTACCGATTAACGGAATCTGCTGGCGATCGTGTTGGAAGTGCTTTAGCCGAAAGTATCAGGCGGTTTTGGAAAAAGAATCAAAACGTCAAAACCACGACGAACATAAACAAATGCGAGGGATAAAAGCAGGTACATAGAGATCATCACCAGCGCCTGGTCAAGAGTAGACGCGCTGTCTTCATATTTTGCGAGCATAAGCGGTAAAAGCCGGCGATGGTTTTCAAAGTTTTTCAAATAAGATGAGCGGCCATCGATCGATCAACGGACTTTGTTTGAGTTCGTTGCTTTCTGAGCGTAACAAGTGAATAACGAACAACACTACTGACTCGCGTAAGTAAACAAATATGTTGAGAATCAACCGCTCTTTAACTGCGCAAATGTTTAATAAAGAGGTTTTACAGGCGTTACGAACACTGTGATCAAAGAATGCGCTTGGTCATTTTCAAAGACATTCGATCGAACGCGTTCCAAGAACAACCCCTTCTGTTAGTTCTTTTAATCAGTTCGGTCTAGTGCAACAAAACAAACTCTTTCCAAACGATCGTTTTCCTCGAGCGCAGCGATATTTTAGGGCGCACGATTTCAGCTTTCTTTAATACGGATCAATAATAAATTTTTATAACCAGTTTTTGTTTTCTCTCGCTTATTTTTTTCTCGGAGAAGCGGTAAATTTACATTTGAGGGGTGCGAACAGGCTAAACAAAAAGCGGAAATAATATACGAAAAGTTTATTGCTTCGATGCCCCGCCTTCTTCAAGTTAATGAGCGAGGTCATATTCCCTACGGGAAAAAGCGCGCGTTTGTCTTAACCAATGAGACTCGCCTCCTGGCCTTTATTTGAATAATGATAGGTAATATGACTGACCTTAGAACTGCAAGTAAATGTTCCGAGAACAATAGGCATTCTCCGTGATGATTTGTTTTTTGGACAGAAGAGACTGGAGCTGAAAGAGTTGCTATGGCAACAGCATTAAGGGTGTCATTTTGTTTCTTGGTATTGACAGTATCACGGCAGACCTTCTTAGGGTTGATACTGACACCACTATCCAGGTCCTGCATGAGTTATTTAACAAAATATGGGAGGAAGAAAGTGTTCCAGAGGATTGGCTCAGAGGGCTTATCATCAAGCTCCCCAAGAAAGGAGATCTGACGAGTTGTGAGAACTGGAGGGGTATAGCCCTCATGTCTGTTGTAGCCAAGGTGTTGGGAAGAGTCCTGATTAAGAGAATTGTTGCTGGAACAGATGCTGAGTTAAGAGGAGAACAAGCTGGCTTTAGAAAGGGAAGGAATACGACTGAGCAGATCTTTGTATTAAGGAATATAATTGAGCAGGTAGCTGAATGGAACTCCAGCCTCTACCTTTGTTTTGTGGACTACGAGAAGGCCTTCGACAGTATACACAGAGAAACTCTCTGGAGGATCATGAGGTGCTATGGAATACCGACAAAGATCGTGCGAATGGTGTAAGTCATGTACACTAACTGCAGATGTGCTGTGGTGGATGGTGATGGAAGAACAGATTGGTTCGAGGTAAAGTCGGATGTTAAGCAAGGATGCAACATGTCAGGGTTCCTGTTCCTCTTGGTGATTGATTGGGTGATGAGGAGGTCAGTCGAAGGTGCAAGGACAGGTATTAGGTGGAAGATGACAACCATGCTAGAAGACTTAGATTTTGCAGACGACTTGGCTCTTATCTCAAGTACATTCGGGCAGATTCAGAGGAAGATTGATTGCCTGAACAGAAGTGGGAAAGGAACGGGCTTGAAAATTAGCACCAAGAAAACCAAAGTGATGAGGATCAACGTAAACAACAACAACGCAGTTGTAATAGATGGGCAGGAAGTAGAGGACGTGGACAGCTTTGACTACCTAGGAGCAAGAATAACCAAGCATGGAGGGGCCGAGGATGACATCAAGAACCGCCTAGGGAAAGCTACAGGGGCATTTAACAAACTAGCCAAGATCTGGAGGAGTGGAGAACTGAGCAAAAACACCAAGATCAGGATCGTTAAGTCCAATGTCATAGCAGTGCTACTTTATGGATGTGAAACCTGGAGAATGACAAAGAGGGATGAAGCAAAACTGGACACATTTCTACACAAGTGTCTACGGAGGTTGCTAAAGATAAACTGGCCGATGAAGGTGTCAAATGAGGAATTCAGGCGACGAGCTAGAACTTGTACCATCAGCGAACAGATCAGGAGACGGAGGTGGCGCTGGATAGGGCATGTGTTGCGCATGAACAACCAACAGAATCCACGCATTGCTTTGACCTGGGCACCAGAAGGGAAGAGGACCAGAGGACGGCCAAAGGTAACATGGAGAAGAACAGTAGAAGGAGAAAGGCAGAAGATGGGTTTCACCACCTGGAGCGAAGCTGCTACTGCTGCAAGAGACCGAGCGGGTTGGAGGAGACAAGTCAACGGCCCTATTCTCCCAGAGGAGATATAGGAAACAAGTCAAGTCAAGAACTGCAAGTAAATGTCCCGAGAACAATAGGCATTCTCCGATTTGTTTTTTTTTTTTTGGAGAGAAAGAGACTGGAGCTGAAAGAGTTGCTATGGCAACAGCATTAAGGCTGTCATTTTGTTTCTTTTGTGATGCACATTTATGGTGCCAAGTTTCAAGAACACTGCCTTAACATTTCTAGAGATATTGCTTATTCAGTATTTTACCATTTTTAGTTGCAAACAATATGACGTCATCACTGATCCAATATGCAAAAACGTCAGTATCTCTAGAAAGAAGAGATATTTTGAAAAGAAAAAACGCCATTCTTCTGTATGAAAGGCCTTTCAAATAAGCAGAAAA
>JAHPZR010023144.1:22500-24026 GCA_019787425.1 Platygyra sinensis | reverse complement strand
GTAAAATGATGCTAAAATACCCGTGACAGTGCCCCTTTAAACAAACCCAATTAAGCCTTCAAAAAACAGAAAAAAACTAGTATACATTTATTATTAATATTGAAGAAATTATATATGTTATGTGAAATAAAAATCAACCATAAATGTATTGTGATGTTAAGTCCTTTAATTAAGATCCTTGACATTTTGATGATTTTAAATGAAGGGTAGAAAGTAACTGATTTGGCATTAATATGTTAAACAATTTGCTTAAAAACATGCTCCACATTTTCATCCAAACAGCAGTAAAACCAAGACTGATTGTGACTGGCTTTGCACATTTTTCCTGTACTTCACCTCAGCTAAATGTATTTACTCTGAGTTTTTGATTGGTTCTTTGCATTGTCTGTGTCCTTGGTGACTGGTTAGAGTTATCACTTTGGTTTTGGTCTTACGACATTCAATTGAAGACCATTCCACAATAATTAGCCCACTATATTCTTTTGGAAACATTATCATATATTATAAACAATAACCAAATCAATGCATGCACTCTGATTGGTCCAGTCAGCTATGGTTCATTGTGCTGATAAACTGGTGTGTCTTCTGAATTATTATATAAAAGCAATAGACCACAAGTTTTATATGGTTTTAAGGCTGATAAACCACTTGGGATGTTGGTAGAACACTCAAACAATTACATTGAGTGTGGTTTATCAGCCTATAAACCATAGAAACTCGTGGTCTGTTGCTTAATTATGCTACTCGGACAATAAACAGTCATGTTCAATATATGTATAAAAAATGAGCTGGTCTAGTCTAGACTGAATGTTAATAGTCTGGCACTGAATTTACTTCATTTTCATAAAACTGTTGGTGATAAATGTCATGCTTTCTATTTCATTGTTGGGCGAATAAACAAACATTTCAGATCAGGAACATTGACAGGGTAACAAACTTCTTTAGTTATTGAAAGATAATTAAAAGCAATTATGCAATTGGAAGTCACAGCTATAAAAAAAATTGATCATCACACAACATTAACCCGATTCATTTCAGACTTCGAGGCAATTTCACATACGGCAAACTTTAAAACAAAACAAAAGGAAATGATATGTAAAGAACAAACTAAGCTCCGACATGGTAAACAAATTTTTCTGTTAGCGAATTTTTCTTTCAAACAACGCTTCTTGAGTTCCACTACAACATTTTCGGATTCCTTCCGACCCTCACTGGGCCTAGGCTTTCCTCGATTGAGGTATGATTTGTGGAATGCGATCTCTACTGAGGCTGCTCACATTTGAAATGTCAAAGATGTCGGGTATTTTAGTATTCAGTTTTCAGGGACGCGGGAACCACCCTTCTTAACCCAATTATCTTCTTTGTCAGTTTCCTCTTACATACAGCGGCACACAGCTCGAAAAGGAGTCACGGAACGCTTTCCAACGAGCGCTACGACATTTTCAGAAACGAAGGCTGGTAAGTTACGTGATGAAATCGACAAGCTGGTAGTATGAAACCAACATGAAGTTTTGCTTAGAATTGTA
>JAHPZR010023144.1:0-15000 GCA_019787425.1 Platygyra sinensis | reverse complement strand
AGGTAATTTTGTGGCGAAAAGAACTCAGTCTAAATGTCACGATATAGCTCCATTAAGTCTCCAAGTAAGTCATCAATTACAAGTGAGGACCCTGGAAAGCACTGATTACCGTTCCTAGAGCAGCGACGAAATGCGCGCGCTGCTTTTTGCACCGGACAATCCTTGCTGATGTCAAACAAGAGACCCTTCTGTTAAAATCGGGAGAGTTCTGTGGATTGGAGTCGGTACAGTTGTGGTATTTGGGATATACGGCATACGGCCTGCTGAAGAATAGCAACCATCAGAGAGAAGCCTAAGTATGAGTATGTCCTGACCCGTTTCAGTGACTCTCCGTGAGTCCGCGCCCAGACTTTATATGGTTAGAAAGAATTAACACATAGCAAGGTGCTGGGTCGACCAATAAAACGATCATGAAAAAAACCTTAAGGTATTTCTTCTGTGACAAACTACAGCGACTTCTGTCGGCATTTTAAATATACAATGTATTTTTTTTTTTATTAAATACGTATATCATAATCTACACATGAACATACGCCACTAAATATACAGGAAAAGGCGGAAGTTTATAGCAGGTCTAAACAGTTTAAGAATCGACTGAAAGTCAATGAAGTACAACAGAAACGCCTGGGACGACAGACGAGGGAAGTTGTTGGTTCAATATTATCTCTTTTGCATTTGTTCAGAAATGTGTATGTTATTATCTTCGAGTTTGAACGTCCATAGATAGTAGAACCAAGACATTGGCACCCAGTCCTCTTGGTTTGTGGATATAGTGTCTGGCGCGTTCAAAATTATCGAAGTTTTGGCTGAATGGATGGCATTGTCAGCAACTTCTTTTACGATTTTCATCCATCTTGTCCCCAGGAAGCCATTCACAGTCTACGCTCACACAGAGCACTTGGTCGCCACGGAATGAGAGTCTTCAACTGATGGTCCTTAGTACTCGCTACTTAAGTGTTGAAAACTTTGCACTTTATTTTGTACTTCGGTCAAAAACCAGTTTTTCGCTCTTAGTCCTGCAAAGAAAAGAGGGCAGACTATGTTACTGAAACGTTTTAAATTAAAACTACCATAACCAGTTTGAGTACAGCACAGGCCTCGCATGTAAAACCACATTATTCTTCCGCCTTTAAGACTAAGTTTACTCTAGAGGAAATTTTTCCGGATTGGTGACGAATCCAGAACGTTTTAGTACCGGATTGGTTTTCTGTTTACGCACAAGTGGACGAATCTGAAATAAAAACTTCCGGGTTTGGTCATGTCTCCGGAGATTTTGAATCCGGAATTTAAAGTGGGAACTTTGAATCCGGAGAGGTTTGTCGTGTGAACGATTTTCTCTAGAATCCGGATATTTTTCTGCCAGCGAACTTTTGAGTTTGCGGTAGAACCAAATTGGCGGATCGAGTAATGTACTTGTCACAGTAGCGTAGTCACATTGATGACTATTGATGGCGGTCGCTGGCTGGCTCATTCTGCTACAGGTCCAGGCAATCTTTGATAACAGGTAATGCTACATTCCTTACAAACCAAAATTATCGACGCAAACAATGTTGACTTCCTCCACACTTTTTATCGGAGCACTTTTTATCGCGCGCAACGCCACTTCGGAACTGTCTTAACATGCCCCCCCCCCCTCCCCTTCCAAACTGGGAGGTAGTCCTAGTGTGTCTCTGAATGACTGACTATCAATTAATTCCAAGCGAAATCGCGGATTCAGTTTCGTAATCGGTCTCTAGACCGTCTTGGCACCCACATACAACTTTAGCTCCACGGGTGTAGCCGTCTCGTCCAGGATACACTTCAGTAACTCGCTTCAGCGGCCCACGTCCTCTTGGAGACTCGGGCTGAATCACGAGAACTACATCGTCAACTTTTAGATCACGGCTTTGCGATGCCCACAATTGGTCGACTGTTAAAGGGCAGGAACACATTCTTTGAGCCATCTTCTCCGGCCATCCTTGCGAAATAATGTCCTGAACCCTTTCGCCATCGTTGACGCGGACGAAAATGGTCGGTTTCAACTGAAAAGTGGTAAAAACTAACTAGACGATATCTCTGGAAATATTAAAGCAGTGTTGAAACTTGAAACTTGGCACCATAAATGCCCATCACAAAAGAAACAAATTACACCCTTAATGTTATTGCCATAGTAAATCTTTTGGCTCCAGTCTGTTGCTGTCCAAGAAACAAATATCCCCATTTACACCCTCTGAAGTGAGACAAAAGGATCCCACTATAATACACAAGAGATTGCGTGGGGTAGATGGTTCTTGGTTAAGACAAAAACTAGGAATTTCAGTTTTTGTTAAGACAGCCCCAGTGGTAAAACTGTTGTCATGGCAACAGCATTAAGGGTGTCATTTTGTTTCTTTTGTGATGGACATTTTGGTGCCAACTTTCAAGAACGACTGTTTTAATATTTCCAGAGATATCGTTTATTCAGTTTTACCACTTTCAGTTGCAGTATTAATTTATGACATCAGCACTGATCTAATTTGCATAATAGAAAAACGTCCATATCTCTAAAACGAAAAAAGATATTTCAAAAAGAAAAATGCCATTCTTCTGTATTTGAAAGGCCTTTCAAATAAGCAGAAATTAATTTTTTGGTATCATATACACTATAATAGAGCGGGACTCCACCCCTGCAAACACTGTAATCAGCTCCTCATTGGTCACATCTTGGTCTCGTACAACAGCATAAGAGCCTTCTTAGCAGCTTTCACCATCACTTCGTGGGCTCCTTCAAAATGTGGAGCAGCTGGTGGGTTGAATCTCCATGCTACTCCAAGCTCGGCTGTCTTGCTCCTCAAGTTTCTCTCTGTCTAAGCGGCTGACTAGTTTCTTTAACTCGCCCACTGACACCAGCGAAATAAGTGCCTCTGTCACTTATCACCTCCTTAGGAACTCCACAACGACTGTTAAAACGAGTGAAGCCGTTTAAGAACGTGTCGGTATCTAGTCCAGGCCATCTCTAAATGCACTGCTCGTGTTTCCCAAGCAAGTAACAGGCACAGCCACCTGTTCTGTCGAGGTTTTCTGCGTCCTTGAAAATCGGTATACAGAGGACCTGCAAAATGCACGCTGTTTTGTGGAGGGGCCAGAAAGTTAAACGTGGCCTTGTCTTCGGGGTGGCGCCATACTCTGACAAGCTGACTTGTTCCGTCTTTTCTTGCATTCGTTACATTCATGGTCCACGCACTCGGCGGATCTCCTCACGTGTGGTGATGATCTATCTCTCATTCAACTAGCAAAGAATGGAGTTTACTCCAGCATCATGATTTGCACTCTCGGCGTGATAATTCTTCACAATCAGTTTTGTCATACAGTGTCCGCGACGCAGAATGATTGGACTTCTGGTGTGGTTGGGAAGAGACTCTGCGAACTTCAAACGCCCGTCACACCGGGATGACGCCATCTTCGTCTATGCACGGGTTAAGTTTGATCGACTGGATTTTCTGCGGCATCGGTTTAACCCAAGCTCAAAGCTGTGTACTCGTTACGGAATTTTCGCGTTGTGCTAAGGTTATCGATCTCCCTTCAGCATGCTTTATTTCTTTAGGCGACAATTCGACGCCTGCCTTTCGGTGGTCTCTATATAGCTACTGGCAGGTTGTGCATACACTTTGTGACCATTGCGGGTACTCGTTATAGGCTCAATCTGTGAAGTTACTGCACCCACTCCAAGTCATGTCGGTTCCCACTGCATTTGCGGCACATGTCCAGACAACTTCGTACTATCCATCCTCATGATTGGGAAAAGGGCAAAGACCATATTTGTTTTTGGCAGCTGCTCGCTCCGAAGGATCCTTTCGATTACCTTTTTTGACACAGGTCTGGAAGGTTGCCTCACTCTTCCGCGATATCGTCATCTTTTTTAAATTTCTCTCCCGTCGTTGAGGCGGGGGCATGCCCCATCGGTTTAGGGGTCAGGTGAGCTCGTTTTCTCGTCTTTTCTGGGGAATGGCTTACGCGATTATCAGCTCTTACTTTTTTCATAACTTTGAGGTACGAGCTGCCAGTATGTTCCTGTGGCCTTGACTTCTTGATTTCCCCAAAATCACTGTAGCGACAGAATCGCACAAGATTCCTCTTTCATCGTTCTACAGGTTTGCTTTTACAAACAAAGCACGAGTGACCAGGATATCGCGTTTCTCGCGCTTCGTTTCCTTCAGGCGCAACCAATGCAAGCTCCACCTAAGTGGTCCTAGGCGGGCGATGGTTCCCCAGTTTTCCCTCGAAATCAAAATGAGAATATTTAGTTCAGAGTTATCAATGCCACAGCAAAAGATCGACAAGTCATTGCTTGCGGCTTTGCAAAGCTGCACTGGGAGGGCTTATGGCTACTTATTCTGATGTTCGGTCTCACTCACGCTCTGTAACTGCCTGTGACTTTTCTGTGGGCATGCTTTCAAGCAGATTGTCTTTTGGGAACTTCCCATCGACCTTGTCATGGTCACAGCGTGCAATCCCTCCATGGAACGCTGGGTGTCTTTCTTCGTCAACATGCAACGGGGCAAAAACGGAGTCGGGGGGCCTGATTTCTGACACTTTTCACGTCCTGGAGAGGCGGTAACATTTTCGAGCGCAACCATCTATTCCACATGTGCGGGGCTTTCTACAATCTTTTCCCTCTGGGTCCAGCTCAAGGCAGCGAAAACAAAGCTTCCTTTTCTTTCGCGCACTTGTCTACGGTGGGGCCTCCCAAAATTTAAAAAACTTTGTTTTGGAGAAAGGGTAATGGCATCTAAGAGTTTTGAAACTAAGGTGGCGATTGATAGATTCAAGTCACGTCTATTATGAGTCCCCCGGTTAACGGATAATGATAAATTTATCCATATTTTTGTCGATGCCCTAGCGCTATCTCTACCATAAAAGTTATGAGCGAAATCGAATTTTCGACCCTTGCCGATTTATTTGTCATATTTATGTACAGGGACCTTAATATGACACTGATGGTGCAATGCGCCAAAATCAGGACAAATTATTCAAGTTTGATGACGGATTGCCTTTCAATTCGTCTCGGTTGTCCGGTTCTTGAAATAGATTTGTGCCATTCTCTACAAAATGTCTTCTCAATCGAAAACCAATTGTTATATATTACCATCACCTGTATCAGATATTGAATACAAATCTTCCTTTTCAGTGAGGTTTCTGCTCCTTTTCGTACTTGCTGCAGGGCCTGAATATTATTTAGGGCGTGGCAGTAGGTGTCCATGGGTGGAACAGGCTTGTTAGAACAGTATGGCATCTTGAGAGCCTGGAAATAAAATGTCAAAAGAAAAGGTTTTCAATTTGAATTTGAACTAACAACTGAATCAGTGGTAAGGTGGTAGTGCGGGTTAAGTCCTGTTTGTGTTTGTGTCCTCATGCCATCACAGCTTATCTTATAATAGAGACGCATAAAGGGGACTCAGTATTTCTTCTAGCCCTAAATGGGATGCTATAGCATTGCTGGGTTACCCCCCCCCCCCCCCCTCCCCCCAGAGAGAGAGAGAAAGGCACAGTGAAAGAACATTGCCTTGCCTAAGAACATAACAAAATACCCGGCCAAGGCTACAACTTAAATCACTCAAGTCGAAGCAGCTAACCAAACCATTACACCACACAAACTCACAACCTGTGCTAGTACCATCAATTGAAGATGCTCTGATTCTTAATGAGTTATACACCGAATGCAAATATGGCGGACCACTCGGTCGTCGCCTGGGACGAGTCGAATGAAAGCGAATGAAAGTCGGGCTAGTTGGTGTTTTGTAAAATGCTTCCCGGCCAGGAAACTCTTGCTTTGTGGTCGACCTGTTGTTTTATTTCGCTGTGCCTACGAGTTGCTGTGTTTCTGAATGCGACGAGAGGGGATAGAAATCTTCCACCGTTAACCTCTAAGGGAAAATAGTGGATCAATGCAATTCGTTGAGACGGAGAAAAGGAGTTCACGATCGCCGCGGGGACTAAAGTTTGCTATTGTTTGCTACGTTTCAGGATAGATCTCAGAAAAATCGTTTAAATGACGAGCTAATGTGGTGTCTGGTGGTGTTCCAACACGGTTTTCATGGCCAATACCCTCCCCAAGGTAAAGAAAAGGTCTCCTTGAATGATATCCTCTGTCTCAAAGGAAGAAGTTATTTGCGTTCGTGTCCACTCGCATGATTGCACGGAATCGCACGAAGTAAATATAAATACTACGGTGCAATAACCAAGCAAATGAACTTCAACTGCCCCGTTACTGAAACCAGTGAAAGCATTGAGCCAAATGACAACAACTTAGAGCTAAATGCGATCGCTTACACATTTTCTTAGATCGATTCCAACCTGAACTTAAACAGTTCCTTCGGCAAATGTGAACTCCTCAGAAACTCCTTGCCTCCGTCTCTTTGGTTTCCCCTCAGAGGCGAACGAGAAAACTGAAAAAAAGAACACTTCTCTGCTGTGGAAGATTCCACTCTGTTGCGGTGGCATTCAGGAACACAAAAACGCGTAGGGAGGGCGAAACAAGCAAGACTTTTCTCAAAAGCATTGTCAAAACAAAACATCAAAGCCCAACTAGCCTCGCTTTCATTCGCTTTCATTCGCTCGTCCCGGGCGACGACCGAATGGTCCGCCATATTTTGCATTCGGTGTATACTGTACCTGAGTTGCATTTACTCTGCCAGAAGGATTACAGTCCAGCAATCTATCAAGCATATCCAAAAGATCATCACCAGCTGCAGAAAAAATGTCCTTAAGAGGAATCCCTGGAAATTTACGAAACTCCACATAGTCTGGCAAAGATGTCACACCCTATGGTAGACATAGACAATGGTATTAGAATTTCAAAAAAGTTTTTTGTAGCTTACAGGTTAAGGAAATGACAAGTGAAAATTTAAATTCTAAAATATAAATGGGAAGAAATTTAACAAACTTAAAAAAACTACCATCAAGAAGGAAAAATATTTTACAAAAAAAAACTCTTCTTACTGGCTGTATCATTCCAATAATAAGAGTGTAATATTGTTTACTAGTGAGGATTCTAATGGGTATAGAAGCATTACTCACTGGCCAGGAATCTTCTGATGGTGTACCAAGTGTTTCAAATATTTTGCTCAGTTGATCCAAGTCAGAACTTCCAGGCAAGAAAGGAACCTTTGGAGAGCAAAGACAAAACAACACTATCATTGACTGTGATAAGTCAACTTACAGAGAGAACCAAAACATGAAAAAAAAACTGCAACAGTTTTACATAAGTCACCCACCCTTAGAAGCAGTTCGGCAAGTATACAGCCAACAGCCCACATGTCAACACCTGTACCATAGATCCTTGCTCCAAATAACAGTTCTGGTGAACGGTACCACCTACACAAGAGTGGCTATAAGATAAGTTTCTTTTCATTTAAAGAACCTCTGAAGGTTGAACTTGTGATGAATCAGATATAGATAAAACACTAGACTTGCCACAAGTCAACCTTATTAAACCAAGAATTATTGGAAAGGACTTTTAGAAAGTCTCATAAAAGACTAGTTAGCATGATAACAGAATGATTGACATTTGGAAAGTGGCAAGGTCTGTATCATAACAAAGTCAACTCCAGCGTCACTTCTGTTCAAAGGCCTGATCACTCAGCACTGAACTGTAAAATGTGCTATAATTGAGCTACCAAGCCAACTCCAAAAAAGTGTAAAATCATTAGCAATATTCAACAGTCTGACCTTGTTACCACTTGATGTGTATAAACTTTTGTAGGACTTCCAAAAGATCTAGCAAGCCCAAAATCACCAATCTTTAACACTCCTTTATCATCAATCAACAAGTTGTTTGGTTTCAAATCCTACAAGAACAATATTACATTTATTATTTAACAACTAACCAACCATTCTTTCATCTCACAAAGCTTGACTCACTCAAGGTTCATACTCTTTTGAGCTTTTGAAATTCCATGACTTTCCATGACCTTTCTGAGTTTCTCAAGGTATTGTCAAATCAATCTATTATTTTTAAAGGTATTTTTACACATTATGATGTACAAAGTTTGTGCCAGTGTTATATTTTACTGAAATCAAAACCAGTTTTCTGTTATTTTTTCAATAGTCAACAGTTCAACTCCTGAGCTTCTGTATTTAGAAGGCACAATGAATTGGAAATATCTTACAGCTGTATATAGTCACCCCTAGAAACACAAACCGTGGGTCTATGATAATATTACAGGTATTGTAATAATTTTAAGGCTGTTCATACCCTCTTTGAGTCCAGTCCTCTAGTTTTATTTATGGTTATAATGTGTGGTTCCAGAAAATATCCATACCCCCCCCACAGAGGGTTTTTTCAGTTTGAGCCCCCAACCCCCCCGGATTTTCCGTTCCAGAGGGCTTCACGTTATTCCCCCCCACCCCCTGGAATTTCCAAGATTTTTCCACTTCGTCCCCCCTACCCCCAGGAAATTCCAAATCCACAAATAAAGAGACTTCATTACTTTATTTTGATCTACTTAGAGCCGAAATGAAATTTAGTTGCGGCCGATTATAGTTACACTTCAGATGATGACGTAAAGCGGCATATTTTTCACGTAAACGATTTGGCCACACCACACTTGCTGTTTCATGGAACATTATTTAAGGAGATATTCACTAGGTAAGGAACAAAATTGCTGGATGAGGCTGTGAGATTTAATTTTTTCTAACAACGACCGTGGAAAATTCTAGACGTATGAATAGATGCGCTTATCTCGCTTTCTCTCTTTTGAAATGTTCAAACTATAAACAACTGAGTTTATTAACACTCTGCAGTCGTGGCAGCTCACCTTTCGTTTGCTCAAATTGAAAGAAGTTTCCACTCTAAAAATATCCAAGAAAGAACTGAAAGTTGATGGTATTGTTCACGTTTTGTAATAATAATAAAATAATAACCTGTAACCTTGTTGAAGTTTTTTAATTTATGCACAGTCGAAACAAGATATTGAATTACTTTGTACGCGCAAGCTATGTTATTACGTCATTCTTATTTTTGCTGTCAAAGTGGAACTCGGGAAAATAACTCAATGCTAATCTCCACGATATTTCTGTATGTTGCAGGTGTATTTTTATCTTGTATTATGTGTGAACAGTACTGTTTATAAATATTATTTTTCATGTGTGGAGCCTTGAAGTGACTTCGCTTATCAGCGGGAATCATAAGTGGTCACGCAACATGTTTTTTAAAACAGCTGTTTGTCAAATATCCCTTACATTTGCCTTTCACCAGGAATACTTCGATAAAGTTATACGCTTTGATAGTAAATTTCACGCCTTAGAATTTTTTTAACTTGTCACACATTTCATTTGTAAAACATACTTTTGAAGTTCAATCCGGTAACTAAACAACCAAATGAAATCTTCGCTGAATCTCGTGGCCGTTCACGGTTACTCATTTCCGCACGTTCGCTCAATACGGCCAATCTTAGGGGACTGGGAACAATATTTTTCTAGTCGGCCATTTTGTTTTACTCGACGTTGAACGTGCTGCTCAGAGGTATGCCTCAGTGGTGTATGAGTCGTCTGGTGCTGGAATAATAATAGGAAATATATGACAAGGAATCCTACGTCTATTTCTACAGATAGAACTTTTCGTTTTTCTTGGTTACCTGAATCAATTGGAAAAATACATAAGTGTTTATTCGATCGCATTTCAAACCCTCTGGAAAGAAAAACTCTTTATGTACCCCCCTTCCGTTCGGAAATTTGTCTCTTTTAGACCCCCCTACCCCTAGGAAATTCTGTGACCCTCCGTGGGGGGGGGGGGTATGGATATTTTCTGGAACCACACAATGTAAGGTTGCATCAAGCTTTTAATGTAGCCATCATTATTGCTGATTTTAGGATCTTTTCATAATGATACAGACAAAGAGTCAAGCAGCCCATGATTTTTGCTGGTTGGCAGCTACTTTTGGCAACCCTTGTAACACATTAAGCGTAGCACATCTCAGATTTTGCATAATGTTTTGGCAGGTTTCTCAGACTTTACATGAGCCAAGAGTACATTAGACACTCTGTTTACTTACTCTGTGAAGGATCCAGTTCATGTGAAGATATTCCAGACCTTGTAATGTCATAATAATGTAGCTTTTTATGTTTGCTGGACTTAATACAAGACTTGTTTCCTTTATTATAACCTAATATAGGGATACCAAACAATAAAAGTATATAAAAGCTATTCATTGGAACCCCACCTTATTATGGTCACATTGTTATTTTGTCCTGACAAAACACCCATAGCTTTTCTCAAAAGAAAACCCTGTTAATGAGGCCAGCCTGTTAATAGTGGTTATGGCACTGGACTAAAACCCGGAGGTCATGGGTTCAAGTCCCACTCTGACCACTCAATCAGCTGGGGTTGTTCCTTGGTAGACCCTAATTCAACTCCTCAATCATGCTTGTAAATAGCTAACTTATCTGCCTCCCACCAGTTGGGATTTCTAAACATGTTATGTGTATTTGCATTATTTGTTTAACCATTTGGTTTCATTGGCCCTGAAAAGCTCCATTAGGGGGTGGTCAATGAAGATGTTTATTTTCATTTATAAGAGCTACATTCTGAAATCCCAACCTATATAATCCATTAAAATTTTACTCTGTTTATATGACCATTCAAGCTGGTTAATGTTCCTCTTTCCATTACTGTACGTACTGATTGATGTTTCAATTTTTTTAAAATCAAATCTACATTCCCAATGCTTATTCAAGAACAGTTCGTTTAGAAGTGTGATAATTATTATGATATACCTTATAAGACATCACTCAATTTTGACCAGTCCTGAAATTTGACACTGCCCTGTTAATACCGCCAAATTGTAATTGCCTGTTGGTCACCATATTAACAGGGTTCCATTGTATACCCGACCAACTTTAAAATAAATTTTATACCAAATGCTAAGAATGGATGCTACCTCAAGATCTGTCTCCATAAAGTCAAACACAAGACTAATATTGGATTTGTGGCCAAACACATCAACAAGCTGTGAGAAAGACAGAAAACAGGTGTGTTACTGCAAAAGATTCATCAAATTCATATACAAGATAGCAAAAAACCACTGACAAAGAGCTAACTGAAATTGTACAGATCATGAAATAGTTTGTTAATAATACACATCACCATTTAGTCTAATAGATAGCCGTTATTTGATTCAGCATACTATCATCCTCCCCTACTAGTCATGGTGTTTGTGTTGGAGAAGCATTGAATGATTTTGAGATTTAAAACCTCTGTCACTTGTACAATTGGAACACACAGATGGATCCTTGATTCTTACCCCTATAATGTTAGGATGTTTCAATTCCTGCAAAAGCTTGATTTCACGCAATGCAGTTCTGTTAATTCCTGTGATGAAAACATTCAAGAGTAGTTTTTTTCATACTTATCAATGTTCACATATTGTCATAGAAAAACTACTTTAGTCATAACATAGTAAAGCTCGTACAATTACAAAAAGAAATTACTGACCACACTAATATGAAGTTACATGTAAATCACATAATGATGAAAATTCTGATTTAAACTTGCCACTCACTAACCATCTTTTGCTTCACTCCTCTGTCCTAGTTTGATCTGTAAAAGGATATTATTATAATATATTTCAGTCACAAAAAATTTAAGCCATGTTCAGAAAAATATGTTTTTTGCTATATTATTTTGTTCGTGAGAGGTAAAACGGTACGGTACTCATCCTAAACACTTCAAACTCTGTAAAAATGGTAACCTCTAAACGACACAAAATTCTCTAAAAGCACAACAACTGCTCTCCCGAAACTGTGTGAAACTCTCTCGATAAAATGTTATTCTCTACCAATTTGTACGCGCAATAAATGTACGCGTAAGTTAAAATTCCAAATGTTTCTGTGCGCGTGCACTATATGCGCGTTGTGCCATTTCCAAACTGTCTTCTTAACAATATTTATTCCTCAAACTTCAGAGAATCAGTCAAATTTTTTAATAGGTGAATATTACTCCAAGGTACACTCTAAATAGACAGACCACTCATCTGATAGATTGGGCTCATTCACTCATTCAAGTCAAAATGTTTTGCAAACTTGCAGAATGCTTTCTACCAGCACCCTATGCCTTGGTATTCTCTCTTACTTCTAAGAACCACAAAACTGAATGATTGAATAAGGATCCATACCAATACTAACTAATGACAGAGCTCCAGTCATTAGAAGGGCCACCAAGCAGAATACAATACTCATACTTGTAACAAAGAAAAGGAAACTCATAAATTTATTTTCTCACACTTATCATGGCTAGTGGTATTGCTCGTGGGTGTGTGCACATGACAGTGACAGAGTTGCCCAAGATGGTGGCCATGTTTCAGCTAATAGGTTGAAAAAAACATGCATGGTTTGGACTTCCCATTCCAACTGCAAGGTTGATACCCCCAAATTATGCCAAATGATGTGTGGTTTTTTCTTATTCATATGTACTATAATATTAATGGGCTATAATAACACACAAAAGTGAACTCCCATGGAACAGGGACATTAACAAATACAAAACAGAAGGCCAAACAATCTACAGAAAACCTCGCGTATCCTGGGTTAGCTTAGTCAAGCTTTAAACAACCCGGCCAAGGAGCTCAGCTTTTAGGCTTGGCTAAATCTATAGTATATACTATTATCGTCTTTGATTGATCGACTGCTTTTCCGATCCTCGATTTCCATAGAAAATCCAATGCTTAGGCTTAATTAAGCCTAGGAAGAACTTTGGAGTCATCTGGTTTTAGAGTAATCTGTTTTCCTATAATTGCTTTGCTTGTGCACCGGTAAACGACGACACGAAACTTACCTTCTTCACTGCTACAATGGTGTGTGTTTCCTGATCTTCAGCTTTGTAAACTGTCGCAAACTACCGTAAAAAGTGATTACCGTTAGAATATTAAGCTACTTTGCCAAAGTAAAAAAGGCTCTCACACGTTCTATACCTGTCCTTCGCCTAAAAAGTCAATCTTCTTATATCGTTTCGAACGTTCCTCCATTTTGTTTTCATGATTACTGTTTTGAGACTGGGTACTTGCGACGGTACTGGCAAAATACTTTTGAGCCCAGATTCCGCGCGGGCAGAATTTTGGAGCATCCGGGTATTTTGTCTTCTCCAAATCAAAACTTGGCCACTAAAAATATTCACCGTAGATTTGAGCCGCTTGATTGTACTGTAGGCTAGCGAGTTTTTTCAGGTCACTTCTAAGGCTATTTCCTGTAGTGGGTGTGCGGGTTTACTCCTTATATGGGCTATATACTGTGTATGCAGACGTAGTAATTTGCAAGGACCACCGTGACAAATAGAACTAGAAGTACCGGATCCTCCGGTGGGGGGGAGGGGGGTGATGCGGCCCGCCACCCAAAAACCCCTACCCTATTTATGACCCAAATCTGTGATATTCCCTACCCTACTGACCTGACCAAAACTTCGAATCCTATTTATGTCCTGACCGTACATCAAATCCTGTTTCAGACCCGCATTTTAATTAGATCCCTAGTTCAGACCAATGTTGGTAATAGTGAACAATAGCTCCCATATTCGGCTGTCGGTAACCTGTCGGCCAACTGTCGGCCAACAGGTTACCGACAGATAACCGACACATTACCGACAGTCGGCCGACACTGTTATAGTAGAGCACAAATCGACTGAAAAAAAGAGTAAAAATAAATAGAGTCAAAAACTTTTCCGGTTGAAAAAAGTAAATCGAAATCTGTCGATCGTACCGGATCCAGTAACATTCCTACCTATCTCCTTGATCCTCTTTGAACTGTAAAACAGGCTTTTTTACTCCATCTCCCGACTGCACATACCAAAATGTAGTGGTAAATTTAGTACCCATTTCTCATATCTTTGTTTTTACACAAAATAGGCTTCGGATTTAAGCATTTTAGGGCAAGAAATACGCAAAGCTAAAAGTAATTTTCCAATCGCCCTATAATGCATTGCAAAACGCTAGTTAACAGTACTTCGTGTATGTCTGAACAAGAAGAACTTTTCAAAATGGCGGATAAATGAATAGGAACCAATTTGGGAAAGTATCGCTAGTCAACGCTAAAACAGTGGACAAAAGCCATACTAGTATCGAAAGTGCTGAGCAAGGTATCGTTATGAAATGACTTAAACTCTTTTTATGTAGTTTAGAAGCAAAAGACAAGTAAATGTTTACGATCATTTTTGTTTGCCCCACCGACAGGTTACCGACACATTACCGACAGGTTGCCAACAGGTCACCGACTGTCGGCCGACAGTCGGCCAACACTTTGGCCTCAAACATAACGCAAACTGTTGGCCGTCTGTCGGCCGTCTGTCGGCCGACTGTCGGCCGACTGTTGGCCGACTGTTGGCCAACTGTCGGCCGACTGTTGGCCGACTGTTGGCCAACAGTCGGACCGACAGTTGGCCGACAGTCGGCCGACAGTATATTTTGGGAACTATTCTTCACTATTACCCCAATGTTAAATTACTGTAAACAGTAATTTGTTGAAGTGCTTTGTTGATTTTATTTTCAATCGATAATGATGAAAATCTGGCTCTAGGCTAAAGAGCATAACCATATGTCAGGGTTAGAGTACAAAAAACTATACCCTATTTATGACCAAAATGGCCAAATTCAGCTAAAATCGATACCCTATTTATGACCAAAGCGGCTGAAAAACCATACCCTTTGGGGCCGCACATACCTATATAGCCCATATAAGGGAGTACCACCCCCGGGCGGATCTCTTGTTGTAGAGGATCTAATCAGTGATAAGTTGAATAATTGACGAAAATCAGCAAGGCTGATTAAACAGTATAGGGATGATATTTTCCAATATAATATTTTCGGAAGGCATGGCCTTCCTTCTTCAGGGTGTTACAGAGAATGACTCTGGTTTTAAACGTTACAGTTTTTTTTAATATGGGAAATACGATATGATTAGTAAAAAGAAAAATAATAACAAAAGGACTGATAGACAGGGCTAAGTAAAAGTAACAATGAAAAAGTAACGTACAATTTAAAAAATTAAAAAAAGGGGAAA
>JAHPZR010023142.1:5000-12500 GCA_019787425.1 Platygyra sinensis | reverse complement strand
CTACTCGATGACTATTACTATTAGACCACTATTAGCGTAGCCAATCAAAATGCAGGATTTGCATTAGACCACTAGTTGGGTGATACTAATGGCCGATAGTATACGAGTAGCTCAGCCAATCAGATTGCAGCATTTGCATTAGTATAATAGTAGAATTCTACTAAAACTCGATAAAAACACAGAACTATCACAAGCCGTTGATGTAATGATGGCGCGAGCAAAGAGAATTTACATTTTGATGATCAAAGTAAACAAGTTTGCCCTTTTTTGTAGCAGTGTTTTCTAAAAGAAATAGAAAACTTGTTCTCTGTGTTTCTATCAAGTCATAAACACTTGTGAAAGTTTGGGAGAACATAAGCTGCAGAAACACTGGCCTACAGCTTGTGTTCCCACAGCATTTTTCATTCTCCCAAACTTCCACTCGTATTTCTATAACTCAATAGAAACATGGTACATGTTTTCTGTTTCTTAAATATTACATCATAATTTCATCATATGGCTAACTCTACCAGCAGGCAAGTGTAACCCAAGTGGGTTAGAGAAGGCTTTGTTGCTCACTCTATGCCATAAGAAAATGTTCACTTGCATGTCACATAATAAAACCTCTTATCACCAGGCTTGCATGTCCAAGTTGGTGGGATATGGTCTCACATTCAAGTGAAGGATAATTAAAAGGGGGACTTAATTAGAGATAAGATGGCATGCCGATTTGGTTTTTTAAAAAAAGGAACGCTGTTATAGATCTCAGTGGCAGATTGCTGCTTCCTTTTAGCACATCCAAAAGATATCTTTTAGGTAGAACTTTAATCAGCCTTTCTCACTTTTATGCTCAGTGAAGAGTGGTCTGAATGTGCAATAAGAGAAACTTTGGAGGAAACTGGACTAAAGATCAAGAATGTTTGTTTTGCAACCATTGTAAATGCAGTTGTGCCTAAAGAAGATTACCATTATATAACTGTATTCATGAAAGGTGAGATTGATGTCAGCCACCAAAGAGAGCCAGAAAACTTGGAACCAGACAAGTGTGATGGTAAGACAAACAAATTTAATTATTTTATTCATTAGATATGTTGTAGTTAAGGTTTGATCTCATTCAGTTTTTCATTTCAATTATGTGGTTCATTTTCTTTGAGTTACCTTTTTTCAATTAAATCCTAGTCGATAATATTTTTTTGACAACTTTGAAAACAAGAAATCTCTCGTTGGGCATATGATCAGAGCCAGCTGTGAATAATTTTCTAACATGTCCCTGTGTTGATTACTCAAGTCTTTGGACAAGCTCCCTAGTGGATTAAAGGGCGAGAATAAGGCTCAAAGCAAAAAAAAACACTTGGAACATGAAGTGAGCCCATCCTGGTCTTGGGGACAGCAAGATTTCTTCCCCACATTACAAAACCTTTCTCACAGACTTGCCCCAGACTTTTCTCAGCTAGCTAATGGCTCAGCAATTTAGCTTTGTTGCTAATTATCCCTCATTTGGGAAATTGTTCACAGGCTGTGTTCTTGTCTCTGATTCTCAAAGCCTTTTTTCTGCCATTCTTTTATTATTCCTTTAATTTAGAATATCAAAGATGATAGCAATGGGAATGAAGCAATAGACACACACTCAGGTTAATTTTACTGTCTTGTTATGTTCAACAGGTTGGGATTGGTATGACTGGTACGACTTTGAGAAATTTCCAACTGTACTCTTTGAACCTCTTAGAATTGCAAGAATACAGGGTTACCAACCATTTGACAGCAATGCACATGGACACAGCAACTCTACATTGTTTAGTATTAGTCCTAACTAGCACCAGAACATATGTGCATAACACCACAGGCAGCCCAAGCACAAGATGAGAGGAAATATTTAATGTAAATGAAACATAAGCGAATGTGACTGTTGCCTTCAAGTGGTGTTATGTTCCAAAGATACGATTTACAAGGGTTTGTATGGGAACTTTGCAGGTTTTTCAGTGAGTTAGCCCTGGTGGATTGGGACACCACCACCAGCACTAACTCACTGAAAATGCTTCAAAACGGCCTCAAACACAGTGAAACAGTAAGATTAAGAAAGGAGAGCAAGGTAAGTCAGTTTTATTCACAGAATATTAAATTTTAGGTATGTAGAGCAAAACCCATAAAGTTCCCATATAAACCCTAGGCTTGTAATCGCATCTTTGTAACATAACACCGCTTGAAGACAACAGTCATGTTCGCTTACGTTTCATTTATAGTGAGAACACTATTCAATTAGTATGCTATCATCCAAGGGGGTGGGGGGAAGGTGGGGAGGATACTCCCAGAAAAATTGGATGAGGGTGGCCTTATTATATTGTATGGGGATTACCTTAACCCTATTTATGATTAAAATCTGCAATTTCCCATACCCTATTTGTGACCTGAAGAAAGAGCTTCTTCTAAAAACATACCCAGTAGAGTACAGAAAACCATACCTTATTTAAGACCAAATGGCTGAAACCCTACCCTTTGGAACCACACATGCCTATATGGCCCATATAAGGAGTACCCGCCCCCCTCTCTCTGAGGCCATCATAGCCTAGCACTGTTAGTTTTTAACCAGAGTTAGGTTTTCTGACAATGTTGTAAAAATGAAAAGGTTTTCCAATCAGTTAATAACATAATTCCTGAATAGGAAAGTGTTGTCCCAGCACTGCATAATGGAAAATGATACTGATATAGGATAGTCACTTTGTTTCATTGGCAATTTTATTTTTATCAACCATTTCCATCTGCTCCACCATGAGGTAGTAGAAGTAAAGTCTACTTCATGACCAAGTGCAAGAGAAATCTCTGATGACAGAAGATCGTGGAGGCAAGCACCATCATGTGTGTATATCCAGGAGCCATTTTTGAGATCATATCTCTTTGGTCCACTGAAATAAGAATAGTTATCAATTGAATGGCTTGGTGCAAGAGGGGTGTAACTCACTTTTTCGGGTAAAATTTTTTTCTTTCAAAAGTGCCTGAATTTTTGCATGTGCTTTTCAATTTAGTACGAAAACATTCTCCTGTATCTTTTTTGGCTGAAATGCTCTTGTTCTGCTTTGTTCATTCATTGTGCAGGCTTCGATATTTTGACTTCGTTTTTCTCAGAAGCAAAGTGCAAACCAGCCAAAAAAATACAAAGGAATGTTTTACTACTTAATTGAAAGCACATGCAAAATTCAGGCACTTTTGAAGGACAAAAAAAATTACCCGAAAAGTCACTTACGACCGTCTTGCACAAAGCCATTCAATTACTACATTTGGCTTTTGTAGGATATGAAGAATTCTGCAGATCTAGGATTTGTTTATTTTTCATTCAAAATATTTCCCATTCTTAAAGGAGTTATGCCAATTTGCTCTTTGTTTTTCTGCTCACCAAATTAACACAACCTTGTCTCGCAAGTTTTCTTGGTCAATGGTTCAATACCTGCAGCAGGCTGCACTTTTGGCATCATTTTGATGTCACTGGTTCAATGTGACAAAACTTTTAACATCATTGGTTCAATATGACAAAGTTCTTTCCAATTTGGTCAACAGCAGCTGGTTATAGTGAATTATGCTGATCATGGTGAAATATTTTGAATGAATAATAAGATAATGATTGGCACCAACAAGAATAAACAATTTTGTTTTTTATTGGCAAGATACTAGTTGTTTCCTACACTGAGGATAACTTGGATATGGTTGACACTAAGAAAATGTAAGGAAACCACATGCTGCATATGACTGTTGTGTTTACCTGGTAGGAGATGACAACCATATTTGCTTGTTTGGGCTTTGCTTGTTTATTACGTAGGTACCACGTCCAGCTGATATTGTAAAAGAGCAGGATATTCAGTAGATATTTCTGTGGGTCACATGAACTCTTATTTACATCACATTCAATTAGAAAAGAAGTAAACTATGGGTCTAACTGTCTTAAATTAGTTTTTATTTGTTCTCATTGCTTTAAAATTGTGTAACACATTTGACAGACTTTTCACAGTTCTTTGTAGCATTGGCTAATTATGATCTTGTATTGGTGTAATTCCAGAAAATATCCATACCTCCCCCATGGAAGGAATTTTTTCTAACCCCTCCCCAGTGCCCCTTCTGGAAATTCCAATTCAAGCTTCATACCTTTCTTTAAATTTTTTGGCCTTTGCAGAACCCCCAAATCCCCGTCCCCCCCCCCCCCCCCCCCCGAGGAAATTTCCAACCCCTTCATGGGGGGGAGTATGGATATTTTCCTGCAACTGCACATTACCAAGTATAATCACAAAATATCATATGAAAGATATGAAATACAAAAAAAACTTAAATTGTCCTTAATTACCCTCCCAAGTTTACTTGTTCAGAACCCCCCATCCTACAAAGGAAAGATACTAAAGAAAGCAGGTTATAACGTTCCATAAACCGAGAAAAAAGAAGGATAAGAAAAGTATTTTTGTACAATGATTTTTGTGTCAAGAATTATCAAAGCAATAACTGACCAGAAGCAGGGGCCTGCAACTGATGTGATGACCCTAACCACCCCTGATGATAATTCTTCAACTTAATAATTCTCTCAACTTAAAGTAAATGCACCATGGACTGTGGATGTTTAATTTGATCTTCCAGGAAAAAACATGGGGTAATCCCACTCCACACCACTCTCTCCACCACCAAAAAGAGACTCACTAAGTGTTTGGAGGAAATTTTACCAAGCAAAGAGAGTGCAGGAGCAATAATTGTTATTCTGATTGTGTGTGCCTGCACTCACCTCACTTGGTTGATAAAATCCTCCAAATTTTGTTTGAGACTCTGTAGTGAGAGAGTCCCCCTCCCATAATACCACCTTTTAACTTACACTCAGTTGAACATCATAGTCTGTGGGACTTGATGGACTTTCACCAAGGTCTTCAAATAATTCTGCTAAGGCATCCAGTGTCTCATCTGCAATATTGTGATATGAACAACTCATCCAAGGTGCTGAAAAATAAATCATGAAAATATTTGTATACTTGTGCAAAATGATATAACACATACTATGTTAATACTAAGGAGCCATTGACTACATCTTCCTCTGTTCTCCTTTTGGCATCCACCAGATGTTTAATTAAGGGAGCAGGATTAAGGGTGTCAATTTTTGATGTCAGTGCAGGGCAGTTTTTGACCAAAAACAAATGATTCACTTTACTTAGTTTACTGATTGTTTAGAATCATGGCACAAAAACTATCTCGGCAGTATCAAACATAAGTTTCCACAGTTCTCTAATTCTTTCCGTTAGTAATCCATCTTACTCCCATGTTTTTTTAATGTTCACTCAAAGAGATGGCTACCTTGATAACCTGGTGGTTCTATTAGGCCCCATGCATGCACAAACTATCTACCATTGTCACCTTAAATTGTAATATTTGTATCTTTTTTTCTTTTTTATCCTTATATTGTATTTCAAAATGTAAGCACAAAAGTGAAGTGACAACAAAAACAGGAGGTTTTTACTTTTGGGTGTGTTCCAACTGACAGTTGAAAAAGACTGAGTAGGATGCAAAATGCCATAGCATGTGAAAGTGTTTGAAGTCATGATGGCTTTTAAATGCCTGATACCAATGATTCTGGTTCTTGCTTCTGTATCCAATAGCAATCACAGCCCGCTAGCATGACGTAAAGAAGGTCTGAAGGACACACAAGTGGCTGTGATTGGTGGATTTCAATCCGATCTGTCGATAACATGAATGATTGACGGAAATTTTGGAAACGTTTCCGCAAGTGTTTTGTTTTCCAAAGTCGCGTATCAACGAAAACGGTGGTAAAGAGAGGGGGAGAGTATTCTTACCTAAATGTCCACTGGACGTTAGGCAGGAACAAGTGAATATGTTGACGACTCCTGATTAAATTTGTACTATTTATTAAGGCATCACTAACAGATTGATGTCACTAATAGCCTGTCACAAGCGCCTCTCCACAGAAAAAAATCGATTTTTTTTTCGGGGAGAGGCGGCTATGACAGGCTAATGTCACTCGACAGAGAAAATACCTTGCAGAGCAGAATTTCTTTGTCAGAATAATTTTACTCTGGTGAAGCTGAAATGGTAAATTAAGGTTAAGTTTTTACATAAGCTTGAGTTATAATCTTTCGATACGTGAAGTGAGAATTTAGCAAAAAGTTGTAGCTCATTGAAAGCCTTACCTTTAGCCTTCTTGAACGCAGTGAATGACGCGATATTTTAGAAGTCGTTAATATTAAGCTCCTTTTATTCAAAATTGAAGAACATAATGCAAAGGTGTTCAACTCGACTTTTTTCAGAAGACATATCGTTCGAATAGCGAACATCCCGAAAAATCCTGACTCAAATGTCGAAATATTGCCAGGCGCACAAACGTTGGCAGCGGGAACCTGGATTCTAAAGTAAGAGTCGCGGGCCATTTTGAAAGCATGAAAGTCAAAATCAAACGTAAGTTATTGTATTTGCTGCCATTTTTCTTTCCTTCCTGGGCTGTGTATTTTCTTCCATTACTGGATACTACTTCTAATGTGAATCTTTTTCTTCATGATCGCCACACTTTGCTGTTCAATATCAGAGTGAGTACAAAACGTTGATAAATCATGTATTTTTCTATACTTGGCTTGTTTATTTGGGTTTACCTGTTACCTCGGTGTAAAAACCCGTGAAGTGTTTCTTTGTTTTGTAGCCTATTGTTAGGGTTAAGGTCTATGATGTTGACTTCTTTGCTTTACGTCACTGGTGAGTGTCACAGGTTTTTACACCGAGAATAGAAGAAGCCGCTTCTTTGCACTTGGCACAACATGGCTTCATGTAACTTTAGTCAGCTGTTTATAGATTAATTATGTACCTGGAAGATACATGCCTGAGTTATTTCTTTCTCTCTACGCTTTAGTGGGGACCTTCAGGTGTGCACACTTGTTTATTCATCAGTCCATATAGTAGTCCAAACCCCCCCCCCCCCCCCCGGGCCCTCCTTCCTGGTGCATTAGCATTTGTTTTGTTTTGCTTTTCTTTTCCTTAAATGGCAAATTCTCTAAGGTGGTGACAAATGAGTGTCAAATGCCTTGAAGTGAGAGCAAAAACAAAGGCATTTGAAGAATTAAAGACGAAAAATCCTCTTTCAAGAAAACATTGCACACTGATCATCTCAGATAAATGTAGCTTCAATGAAATAATTAAAATCTATACACAGCGGAATGAATGTGAATGAATGTTGTGCCGCGTAGCACTGTGAACACAAATGGTGGAACAGAGAATTAACTCTGAAGTATAACTCTGTAGCTCAGTCGGCAGTATAACGGTAGATTTAATCCGAGGTCGTGGGTTCGATTTCCACTGAGCTCAAAAGATTTTTTTCTTTACCTTGTATGGTTCCCTGATTCCCTTAACTTTACTAGGGCTAACGCCCAGTGGGTTATTCATAGGTTTAATTAGCACTTTAATTTACACTTCAGAGTTAATTCTCTGTTCCACCATTTGTGTTCACAGTGCTACGTGGAACAACATTCATATGTACCCTTACTTTCCCTTTGCTGCGAT
>JAHPZR010023137.1:0-22071 GCA_019787425.1 Platygyra sinensis | reverse complement strand
GAGATAAAATACATGAAATAATTATGACGAACCTTATCTTCCACTTAGCCACTAATGGACGCTTGTGTGTAAAGCTACCATTAAAGAACGCTTGGAAAATCTAACGATTTTTTTTTCAAGTTGGTTTAGGCAGTTATAAGGTATATTTTGGTTTGTACGTGTGATTTTTTTCTATTTCGGGTCACTCAGCCGAATAGAAAACATTTGTGTTATAAGTAAACAACAAACAACAAACAGTGGAAGGAGCCGCCAACAATAATCAGTTTATTTACAAGAATCTGAGACACGCTGAATACAGGATACAAGCCAGAGAATACAACAAAAAGTTACAAACTTTTTTACACTGCGATATTTAACAATCACGAAAAAAAAAAACAGGCCTCAAGGTAAACCGGTGGTCCGGTGTCAAGTGGTGTGATATTCACAAGGAGTGGAAATATAAAGGTCTGATTATCTCACTGGAACCTCATACAAAGCAACCTAATTAAACAAACGTTTAAGGTAATGATCCAGGTAAGACTGTACCATTTTCTAATATTGTTCTGCGGCAATCAGCCTTTTCCCCACGTTGAAACGGTTGTGTTTTTAGACCAGAATATATCAACAGCTGAATGGAAAGCAGGTTGAAGAAATAAAATGTATTTAAACTCTATTTCTGAAAGGTAGTTTTCTTTGTTGTGTGTAGCACAGTTCAACCAATCACAACAGTCGTTAAACCAAGACAATCAACAGCCTCCACGTTTTTCAATGTTTCCCCACATAGGATTCCTGTGGTATACAGACTCCATGAAAGAAGATTTTGTTTGAAATGAAAATAGTTGATCAATGAAGGCTACAATAAATATGCAGCTACCTGAAGTTTTTGGTAAGTTTTTGCTGATTGAGCCAATCATAAGTATGAATACACAATAAGCACTGTTGTGCAAAAGTTAGCACCTTTCTGCATTCCTTGCCGCGTGGTTGCCTCCATTCTTACATGGACGGTTTACTTAGAAAGAAAATAACATTTTTCAGTACACTACTACATAGGGGTCTTACTTGGTACCACTCAAGTACATGATTCCGTATCCCTTTTTTTCCCCATAGTCCAATGGGGTACTGTACATTGACCACGTCCACATGCTACGTTCATAGAATCGTGTATCTTTATTACTAATATCACACTGAAATCCAATTAACACGCTCACTCACTCAATCCCGGAATGCCCAGTGGAACATAGGGCCTCAAGTTAAACCTCACCAACATTTAAATAACGTTATGGTGATTAAGTACTTACAAGATAGTCCACACCAAACCAGGCATGAAGTCCCTGCCAGTGACGGCAGGAAGTACAGTGCCGCATAGATGGCGGCAAGCCCCTGGCCATCACAGAAACTGGGGGTGAAAGATGGGCCGCAACAAAACAGCGCAGTCGCAACTGACTATGCATAATACCTAAGCACTATGGTGTACCTGAATGTGAGGGAACCACATGGAAAGTGATTTAATATCGACGAACAGTCACGAGTTCACAGCACCCCATGTAGTAAAATCATTCGCGGTCTATAGTAAGATAGAAAAATGCCCAGATACTCCATCTTGAAACAAATTTTGGTTGGTTGCTGCAGAAAAGCATCCAACTGATGTTGCTAGCCCCAAAAATACTTCTTACCAGCCCCCTGGAAAGTTCACTACTCTTGTGTACAGTCTCTCCTTAATTTTGAATTTATCCTCAAAATGTTGTCCTAAGAACTTTTCTTGCCCATGTGGGACAATACTGGAGAGTCACACTGGACAGATTGGAACCTGGAGACCTCCACTGGCCAGACTGACCATCTACTAGCCCGCAGGGCTGACAGACAGGCTTTTCGTGGTGCTCACTGAAGATGGGCCATAAGTAATAAAAATGATGCCAGACTTAAATAAATTTGTCACAGTAGTAGCACCTTTCATTAATTTGACAAAAAAACTCACATACTTACAGAGGATAAACAGCTTCTTTGGCGTGCAGTGAAGGGTGTTGACATAATCAGGCTTTGGAATTGAAGAAATAGGGTGGTACCGTCCTGCAATCTGCTTTGACTCACAGGAATGTCAAGCTTAAGTTACCTGGAAATATCAATCAGAAGATACACACCTGAAAAAGTTTTGATGGCACTATTGTATGCTCTTTGGTAAGATAACACAATAAAGGTTACCTGTCATTGAAGTAGCGCTGCAAAAGCGAGAAGTACTTCCAGCTGTCGCCTTGTCTCTGCTGAAAGACAGGCAAAACAGCCCGGAATAATGTCTGCCTTTTACAGGCCAAGCCGTTCTGCTTTTTTTAAACAGGCCAAGCCTTAAAGTGGAAATCCCTGCCATAATTTCAAGCACGATTCACATGGAGCAGGTTAAGGTTTTTTTTTATACACAGATCATATTGATGTAGATTCAACACATGTACATGTATAGTTCAAACATTTGAACTGGGCCTTACTTTATTGTTTGGTGAATAAACAGCTCCTTAAGAGGCCCAGCACTACAGGAAACCTTTTTTTGCAACATGATACCCAATATGTTGGCAGTGAAAGTTTAAAGATTTGTAGTAAGAATTAACGTAACCTGCAGGGTTGTCCAAAATAAGCCAGCAACCGGCGGCATTTCTACACGGCTATTTTGAATACTTGCGCACGGTTAACTCCCCGAATGTTAGTATGTCAGTTCTGAGCATGGATATTGGAGCAAATGAAATGGAAAGAGCCGCCTGCTTTTTGGATGGGAACCTGCTACTCAAAAACCTACTGACAACCCTGTTAACTGTGTATTTTGCAGGAGTCGTATTTTATCTGATAAATTACATTGAGCTGTAAAAAACTTCTGTCTGGCTATGACCCTGAAATTTATTTCCTTTCTACTTTGTGCCTCTCAAAATTCTGCCTGTGTTATATTACATGGCTATTAACTAACCTTGAGGTTTGCTCACAAGAAGAGAAAACACAGCTGCTAAGGCACTTTCAACAAAAGCACTCAGGCAAAGAACAAAGATACTGCAAAAAGAATTTCACATCATTTGCAACAAAATGATTTGATTCTACACAGCACAGGCCAAACTATGAAATGTCTACCTCAGACTTGTACTTGGTGGACAGAAGTTTAATTTTCAGTATAAATAAGAATGTGTTGACTTTCTTTCATCCAACAGACAAGAAGAGAAGTGGGAACACTTAAATTTTATGAGAGGTTATCAGTAACTTATTTAAAGTGCACCTAACCCCAAAATATTTTTTTCCCTCAAATAAATCTTTGCACATGATGTAAATGCACTAAGCCACTAAATCTTGACTTTTTACAGGCTGTAAAAGTGACGAAATCTGGCCATCATATGTTCCACAACTGAGCTAGCCAGGGTATGGGTCTATTCCTAGTTTGACATCACAGACGGATTTGCATTGCAGCAAGTCTTTGTAAACATGCATGCAAAGAAGGCTGTGATGTCAAACCAGGGATAGACCCATACTCCTTAATTGCTTGGTTGTGGAACATATGATGGCCAGATAACGTCACGTTTACAGCCTTTAAAAAGTCAAGATTTGGACTAATAAGGGGAAAAGGGCACAATGTGTTTCAAACAGGTGCAAAGATTTATTTGCGCGAAAAAAATATTTTGGGGTTAGATGCACTTTAATTAGTTTGTCTACCTAATTCTACTGAGATGACCTGATAATAACAATCATTTTTGGTAATGACTGTTCTCAATTTATAGCCTAAACAATGAATAAACTTATTATTTACTAACTTTAATGTGCTACTAGAGTACAAGTGATTCCACCAAATGAGTACAAAGACTGTATCCACAATGGTGGCAGGGTCCGGAAGGATAGGGGGGTGGGGGGGCTGAGAAGGAATCATATATTTATACATTGTTCACGGTAATATAATCAGTGCTGTAAGATATAATAATGTAGTATAATAATTTACTTAAAAGCATAATAATTTATATATCTTGGCGGTGACAGTCACTATTGCACAGGTAATTTACATTTCACCAAAGCAAGTGCATTTGCCAAACAGCACAAGAACATTCATTCAATAAACTACTGAATAATATTGATATACGATCTTAGGCTCACAGCAACTTGAATATATCATCGTGTTTTCACTTGCTATGAGTGATACAGTCTGTAATTAAAACACACTTTTTTCTGTCCCTCTTGGCAAAGAAGTCAATAAAGAACCAGTGAAATATTAGGGACAAAAATGCCATAAACCCAAGATATAACCAATCGTACAAATCGGGAGATGACAAACACTCCAAACAAACTGTGCCATTGGTGCTGTAACCCCTTGGACAAGCCTGGAACAGATATTATAATATTAATTATTACATGTTACAATACTGTTTTTTGTGTGTTAGGATGATAAATAGTACAGTGGAACCCTGCTTAAATGGTCATCAATGGGCCATGAAAATTTGGCTACATGTAAATTGACTTGCGTCTTTAACAGATATATAACAATTATTGCACTTCTAAACAACTGTTCTACACTCGAAATGCAGATATAAGTTAAAAAGTAAAAGAAAAAACTTCAATCATTTTATACAATATTTAAAACATTGGAAAGATAAACATAACTTCTTTAAGTGGCCATATAAAGGGGGTAAAATTGTCAAGGATTATACAGGTTGGGTTTTTAGAATATGGCCGTTGACAGTATTAATGGGGTGGCCCTATTAACAAGGTTTTCTTTCAGGAAAATGTATGGAGGTTTTGGCAGGACAGAAGAAGTGGCCATAATAATGATGTGATTGTATTATCACATGACTCTAAGGGGAAGTTCCACTGACTGTACTGTACTGGTTTTCCATAGTCAGGCCTTCTGATATTACGCGATGGTGCGATTTCGCACAATCGACCTCAAACCGCATCCGATCGCACAATTCACAAAAAATTGCATAATTCACAAAAGATCGCACATTATTCACAAAATCAACCATAAATAAACAATTTTCTTAAAAAGTACCACATGGACATGCCTTTTTAAAGATGATTTACCTTGAAAAAACCTTAAAAAACGTCTGTCACCTTCGATTTCGTAAACATTCGAAGTTCAAGGCGTTATTTTGCATGTCAGAGCCCTGGTGCGAGTCTCATTCTTAAAGAGTTGCCTATTGGTGTAACAAACAACCCCTTTGTTCGGGTTAGCCAATCGGAACGGCTGAAATGATTGCAAGTATACAGATGTGAAAAATAAGCCAAGCTGTCAGTCCTTCGGCAAAATGTATTTTCTTTCGTTGAAAACCGATAAAACCATACTCATGGATAAGTTTGTAGTGAAAACGCCCGCTGTTTCTTTGACCAAGAAAGCAAGTTCCCACCTTCCGCCTTATATGACAGCTCACGATTGAGCAAGAAAGTATCCCGAAGGTACATTCTACGTGGGCGATGGACTGATGTTTTGCTCATCGTGCAATATTGTTATAGACCATCTCTGAAAGTCCGTGGTGGACAAGCACCTTGAGTCAGCAATACACAAGCAGAGAGTGGAGCGAAACCAAGGAAGCAAACAGCAAATGCTAAAAACGGTTCTAAATTGCAAAACGTCTGCACAAATTGAGAAGTGTTTAAAAACTGAAAATTCAATATTGTTATATTGACGATCCTTGAAGAATAAATTTAAAAAGCCAGTTTGTTGTGTTCAAAAATAAAATACTGCACATAAAAACAAAGCGTAAGAAGGTAGTTAGACACTGTAGCATGCAAGAGTATCAATTTTGATCAATGATTTCGCTGCATGTTAGCTGTTACCTTTCAACTTTTAACGTGGTGCACTGATAGTGCAGAAGACTTCAGTTTCAATTTAACCCAACTAATGCCAACTGAAGATACAATTACTGTTCCTTTGTGTTCAAAATGTCTTTAGGGCACACAGAGGTGTTTTTTGTCCTCTGAAACCTTATAAAACAAGCTTTAAATTGCTTAGGAAAAAAATCGCACAATTTACATAATTTATCGCACAATTGGCCTTTCTAATCGCACAACAGAGGTGTTTTTTGTCCTCTGAAACCTTATAAAACAAGCTTTAAATTGCTTAGGAAAAAATCGCACAATTTACATAATTTATCGCACAATTGGCCTTTCTAATCGCACAATCTCCCCTGAAAATTTCGCATAATTTGCATTTTTTAATCGCACCCTATCAGAAGGCCTGAGAGATGCAAAACTCTATACTGCTTTTTGTTAAATTTTACTTAAAACAATGAGTTGGGTAAATTATCATGCTAATAGGGAAATACTATTATGACTCTCATGCTAAATTATTGCTCAACATCACTGTGGGATCCCAAGATCACTGGTCTATCTCCTCTGCCTACATTTACAGGTAGGTAAAGGGTTAACCCTTCCTTTCACCCCTTTCCCTACCAAGACCCTCTCTAGTGGGTCCAAAATACAATATTAATTAGCAATTATTGAATGAGCCTTCTGCCTTGGTTGATAACACCGCTAAATTGACCAATCATAGTGCGCATACTAACTTAGAGATATAATAATAGTAATTAAGCATTGGTTGTAAGGCAGGGTTCCACTGTACAAGCACTTCTGAACCTTGCTGCTAAATATATTTTTTAAAAAGTTCATATTGAAAAAATGTGATGGAAGTAACAAGTTTAATGCTAATGTTCAAGTGAAACAGCTTTATCAAATTGTTACTTATTACAAATAGTTGGGCCTTACCCCACAATCTCCAAGTTTCCCATTGTCTTCAATAATTCTTCCACAGTAACGACCTGGACATGATTCAGATGCACCTGAAAATCATAAATGGTGCCATCTGTTCAATAGTAATACATGAAAAATTTAACTATAGTGTAGCAACTCTTGTAAGCTTGTAATGATATTTATCACTGCAGCAGCTGTTACTGTTTTGATGCCAGGGGGCACTGTTTCTGTTGTTTGTTCTATTGTCCTCTCAACTTCAAGGATTTCAAAGCATTCATGTGAGACCTTACGGTAGCTGCAACATGACCCAAATTAAATGCTTTATTAGCAAAAACTAAGCTTACAATAAGCTTATATTAAGCTTATTTTCCGGTATAGTGAGACATGAATTTAGTACCAACCAATGGTAAGCGATGAAGTTCGTGACCACTTAGGTGTGATTATCGATTGATCATCGATTGGCCGATGCCAATCGATGCCAATCAACATTTATTAATTGACTGTCATCGATTGATCGATTGATTTTCCGATCATCAATTTTCATCGATTGTCCAGGTCCTGCAAAGTAGTGGCATCACTGGCATGGTACATGTAGCTCCCTTAAAAACAACGCTTATGGGGCGCCGTACTGGACATTATTATGAACTTTCCTTATACATGCTTAACTCCTACTAAACGTGACATATTTTATATTTGTTATGGTCATTGTCATATAACCATGCCAAAATCCAAATAAACATGCTCAACTTGCTTATATCCTGTATGGTCATTGCCATATAACCATACCAAATTCCAAATAAATATGCTCAACTTACTTTATATTCTCTCTGGTCATTGTCATATAACCATGCCCAAATACACTTACATTGAGTATTCCAAAGTTTCATCCAGTATGGTATGATGCACCGCGCGCTTTATATGCAGATTTTGTAACCAGATCAATGGTGGCATTGCTGGATCAGTGAATCGACTCATATCATTTCTTGAACGGACAAAAACACTACTTACTGAAGTAGAACAATACATTTATGTATTCAGTTCATCTGCTGGGGACATAGACAGAATAGAATGTTACACGAAAGGCTTTCAGAGGCTGGGGAAACTGTTTTTATTTTGAGAGAGACGAGGAGAGAGAGTTTCCGAACTCATCAGTTCGGATCGTGATTTAGAAAAGGCAAATTTTCATAGGAACATGGATGAGCTGTCCACACACTTGACAAGACTTCGAGTCTATTTTTAGAATATGGCTGATTATTTAAATGAGGACACAGTAAATATGCCGACCCACCAATGCAAGAGGGAGTACACAGGCATGAGAGGTCAACCGAAACTGGGGTTTCCAAAGGGCAAATTCAGTTTCTCCATTGAAGTGCTGATCCAACTGGATCTTGCTCGCGCATCATTTCTCTGACTTTCCATCTCTGAACTCGTATTCCCCTGCTATGTACACACCTAACATCCGGGTTTGACCAATTCCAGGAGTGACCTTCTAGCTAGAGTTTTTGTCTATATTCCGAGAAGTTCCGCTATTCTGACCCAAGGAAAATGCAACTCGCCATATTCTAAAAATAGACTCGAAGTCTTGTCAAGTGTGTGGACAGCTCATCCATGTTCCTTTGAAAATTTGCCTTTTCTAAATCACGATCCGAACTGATGAGTTCGGAAGCTCTCTCTTCTCGTCTCTCTCAAAATAAAAACAGTTTCCCCAGCCTCTGAAAGCCTTTCGTGTAACATTCTATTCTGTCTATGTCCCCAGCAGATGAACTGAATACATAAATGTACTGTTCTGCTTCGGTAAGTAGTGTTTTTGTCCGTTCAAAAAATGATATGAGTCAATTCACTGATCCAGCAATGCCACCATCGATCTGGTTACAAAATCTGCATATAAAGCGCGCGGTGCATCATACCATACTGGATGAAACTTTGGAATGCTCAATGTAAGTGTATTTGGGCATGGTTATATGACAATGACCAGAGAGAATATAAAGTAAGTTGAGCATATTTATTTGGAATTTGGCATGGTTATATGGCAATGACCATACGGGATATAAGCAAGTTGAGCATGTTTATTTGGATTTTGGCATGGTTATATGACAATGACCATAACAAATATAAAATATGTCACGTTTAGTAGGAGTTAAGCACGTATAAGGAAAGTTCGTAATAATGTCCAGTACGGCGCCCCATAAACGCTGGTACGATTTTTTCTGATGGCATCCACGAAGATATTGTGGAACCTTAAAAGATAGATACTTTCAAATATTTCTAAAATGTTTAACTAGCCTAGACTTTGTTTTTCTTACCGTAAGTGCTCCTCTGTAACGACAAAAACAAGGTCAACAACACGTGAAGAAACAGGAATTGGCTTTTTTTGCTCATACTCGACATTAAACTACTTGAAACTACATCTTCTGTAGATGAGTGCTTCCAGGCTCAAATAAAAGAACGTCAAGGCTGTTCTATACCGATGTAAAACGTTTCACGGAGTAAATTCTGAAGCGTAAATGGAAAGTAGCACAATCTGATTGCGAAAAAGTCAGTTCGTCGCCATCTTTGACTACTTGGTAGCCGAGCCTCTTTCTGAATGATCCTTAAGCGGCCTTCACACGGCAAACTTAAGTTGGCAAACTCGTGTTGGAAAACTTCAAAAAGTTGGCAATCTCGTTCCTTCACACGGCAAACTCGTGGCAAATAACAAACACGGCAATTTCCAACATGGCCGCTTTTTAGTGCAGTTTTAATCACGTACAACAGTGAAACAGAAGATAAGAAGAGAAGATCCAGAAAGCGGTGGAGAATTAGAAAGGTTTGGACAAAACCAAGTTTGTCCGCGCGCTCCTTCGTTTTGTTTTGTTTGTTTTTAGTATCTTTGTAGGCTATAGATGAAACGTCCCGAACAGCCAGACAATTGTGAACCGCTTTGATATTAAATTTAAAAAGTGTTGACTCGCATCCCCCATTTTGTGAAGTGTCACACAAATAAATCACGTGAATAGAGCTCGTTTTGAATGGTTGAAAATTACCAACACATGTTGGCCAACCGTTCACACGTCATATACGAGTTGACCAACACGAAAAAGTTGGCGACAAAGTTGGCGAGAATAGAGGCAAGTTCTATTTGTCGCCAACAGTTTGCCAACTTGTTTGCCGACTGTTTTTGTGCCGTTCACACACATCAACTTGAGTTTGCCAACACGAGTTTGCCAACTTTAGTTTGCCGTGTGAAGGCCGCTTTATGTAAAACTACATGAAGTTTCTTCCGCTGCCTTCTGTGCGCAGCCTCATGTGGCGAGACCTTCCTCCATTGCACACCAGTGATGATTAGACCGATTAGGCTCCTTTTCTCCAGATATTAATTGGAGAAAGAACTGGAAATGTGTCGCAAAGAGGGGATCCTCGTCTTGAGATGTAAATTGCGAATTTTGTTTGTGAATACCTTTTAGCATTTGAGTCATAAGACCTTATAAAGGTTTCTTTTCCAGGTTAGGTTTGCAATCGGCACAAGAAGAAAAAAGTACCGTCCTGCTATGTCCATGGTCGTGACTAAGAGCGAATTCAGCAGATGCCTGTGTAACAAAACCTTCTACATATGGGCAAAAGCATTTTTACACGAGCTGATTTTTAAAAATCGATATCGTGTAACGGAGGCGCAACATGGAGGATTTGAGAGCGATTAAAAAGAGAGATTGGATTGGAAGGGGTGCAAATGTCAGTCATCAGTTAACATTACTCACTTGTTGGTTGCTGTCAAGGTAATCGAGCCTGGTTGCAACATTTTGTGGGCATGCCTCATTGATTTCGTAAACCCGAGGTACCAGCTAGCCCTCCCTCCCAAATCCTGAATCCCGTAGGGACTCGAAAAAAAGGACGGGGGTGCTCGTGGTACCTTTCAGGGGTGAAGGAGGGGGGGGGGGGGGGAGGGGTTCACCAGAATTTAAGTGAAATTTTAGGATGTTTAAATGGGGATTAAAACGAAATAATTTTTGGAACACTACCAGACTGTTTAACGCCCCCGAAAGGGCACGCCGGGTTGATGGACAACTGTCTGGTGTACGTCTAACAACTTTTAGACGTAGTAATTTTTGCAAGGACGACAAAACAGAAGTACCGGATCCTCTCGTTGTAGAGGATCTAATCAGCGATAAGATGAATAACAGACAACGACATTACTACAGACATACAAAAACGCATTCTTAAATACACCGAACGCATGAACCGTGACAAAATTATCAACGAAGAAACTAAACGCTATCTTATTCAGACTGACCCTAAACCCGGAGGTTTTTACATTTTGACTAAGGTGCACAAACAGGGTAACCCTGGACGCCATATTGTCTCTATCAACTCTCACCCTACGGAGCGTATCTCGCAATTTGTAGACCTCACCACCATCTCAAACCTCTCGTGCAGACTATGCAAACGTTCATCAAAGACACTACGCACTTCCTCAACAAACTCGAACAACTTGGACAACTCCCCGCAAACGCCCTTCTTGTTACTCTAGACGTTTCTTCTCTCTACACTAACATTGGACCCATAACGAAGGCATTATCGCCTGCCGACATTTCCTTGACACACGAGACCGCAACAGTCCTACTGTTGGTACAGAGACTCTATGTGATCGTATACGTAATGTTTCTCACTATGAACAACTTTACCTATGAACAACTATGAACAACGACAAACACTACCTACAGATACATGGTACAGCCATGGGACCTTTTTATGCCAATTTGTTCCTCACCATATTTGAGACAGACGCTTTGTCATGTGCTCCATACCAACCACACACATGGTGGCGGTACATAGACGACATCTTCATGATATGGACACATTCTGTTGACGACCTTCATGCTTTCACCTCTTACCTAAACAGCATTCACCCCAACGTTAAGTTTGCATCTAATATATCATTCACAATCTATACTCTTTGCTAGATGGCACACGCTTTTGTCGATAACGGCAATTATCACTACTGACCTCTTAAACCAAGCACAACCGACAAACAGCAATACTTGTTACATCAGTCATGTCTCCTCAAACATTACCAGAAAGAGCTCTTCCATTCAGCTAAATTAGCTCTGGGCGACTTCGTCGTATCTCGTTCCCTCTGAAGAGACTTTCAAAGAACGTTCTAACGAACTCAAATCTTACCTGAACAACGTGGATATAATTAATTTATCTTTCCTTAATCCGAGAAGTAGCACGTGTACCTAGCATCCCGGGTACCCCCTACGACACCCGTCTACATTGTAATCCAGCTCCTTTCGGCTACATACCCGGGGGGTACTCCCTCTAATGGCCTATACGGGGAGGCTCCGCCCGAAAGGGGTACCTTTTGAGGTTTCAGGTATATGAAGGGGTAGGGATTTCACAAGCTGAGGTATATAAAAGGGTAGGGATATCGGTCATTTAGGCATTTAAAAGGGCCTTTAATTATAATACTTCAAATAGACACCCCTTATGGCTGTATCAGTTTATTTATTAAGCACTAAATGAAAATGAGAACAAGAACCCCTTTTATATACCTTTTGTTGAAAAAAGGTACCCCTTTCACATACCCTCTTTAGGAAGTCTTGTTCTCAATTTCATGTAGTGCTTAATAAATAAACTGATACAGCCTAAGGGGGTCTATTGAAGTATTATAATTAAAGGCCCTTTTAAATGCCTAAATGACCGATATCCCTACCCTTTTATATACCTCAGCTTGTGAAATCCCTACCCCTTCATATACCTGAAGCCTCAAAAAGGTACCCCTTTCGGGCGGAGCCTCCCCGTATAGGCCATTATAGGGAGTACCCCCCGGGTATGTAGCCGAAGGAGCTGGATTACAATGTAGACGGGTGTGTACGGGGTACCCGGGGGAGGGATGCTGATGTACACGTGCTACTTCTTGATTAAGGAAAGATAAATTAATTATATCCACGTTTGTTCAGGTAAGATTTGAGTTCGTTAGAACGTTCTTTGAAAGTCTCTCAGAGGAACAGATACGACGAAGTCGCAAGAGCTAATTAAGCTGAATGGAAAGAGCTCTTCTGGTAATGTTAAGAGGAGACATGACTGATGACACAAGTATTGATGTTTTGTCGTGGCTTTGGTTTAAAGTCATTTAAAATTAGTGATATTGCCCGTATCGACAAACGTTTGACATCCTAGAAGGTATAGATGTGAATGAATAATTAGCGATGCAAACTTAACGTTGGGGTGAATGCTGTTTAGGTAAGAGGTGAAAGCATGAAGGTCGTCAACAGAATGTGTCCATATCATGAAGATGTCGTCTATGTACCGCCACCATGTGTGTGGTTGGTATGGAGCACATGACAAAGCGTCTGTCTCAAATATGGTGAGGAACAAATTGGCATAAAAAGGTCCCATGGCTGTACCATGTATCTGTAGGTAGTGTTTGTCGTTGTTCATAGTTGTTCATAGGTAAAGTTGTTCATAGTGAGAAACATTACGTATACGATCACATAGAGTCTCTGTACCAACAGTAGGACTGTTGCGGTCTCGTGTGTCAAGGAAATGTCGGCAGGCGATAATGCCTTCGTTATGGGTCCAATGTTAGTGTAGAGAGAAGAAACGTCTAGAGTAACAAGAAGGGCGTTTGCGGGGAGTTGTCCAAGTTGTTCGAGTTTGTTGAGGAAGTGCGTAGTGTCTTTGATGAACGTTTGCATAGTCTGCACGAGAGGTTTGAGATGGTGGTGAGGTCTACAAATTGCGAGATACGCTCCGTAGGGTGAGAGTTGATAGAGACAATATGGCGTCCAGGGTTACCCTGTTTGTGCACCTTAGTCAAAATGTAAAAACCTCCGGGTTTAGGGTCAGTCTGAATAAGATAGCGTTTAGTTTCTTCGTTGATAATTTTGTCACGGTTCATGCGTTCGGTGTATTTAAGAATGCGTTTTTGTATGTCTGTAGTAATGTCGTTGTCTGTTATTCATCTTATCGCTGATTAGATCCTCTACAACGAGAGGATCCGGTACTTCTGTTTTGTCGTCCTTGCAAAAATTACTACGTCTAAAAGTTGTTAGACGTACACCAGACAGTTGTCCATCAACCCGGCGTGCCCTTTCGGGGGCGTTAAACAGTCTGGTAGTGTTCCAAAAATTATTTCGTTTTAATCCCCATTTAAACATCCTAAAATTTCACTTAAATTCTGGTGAACCCCTCCCCCCCCCCCCCCCTCCTTCACCCCTGAAAGGTACCACGAGCACCCCCGTCCTTTTTTTCGAGTCCCTACGGGATTCAGGATTTGGGAGGGAGGGCTAGCTGGTACCTCGGGTTTACGAAATCAATGAGGCATGCCCACAAAATGTTGCAACCAGGCTCGATTACCTTGACAGCAACCAACAAGTGAGTAATGTTAACTGATGACTGACATTTGCACCCCTTCCAATCCAATCTCTCTTTTTAATCGCTCTCAAATCCTCCATGTTGCGCCTCCGTTACACGATATCGATTTTTAAAAATCAGCTCGTGTAAAAATGCTTTTGCCCATATGTAGAAGGTTTTGTTACACAGGCATCTGCTGAATTCGCTCTTAGTCACGACCATGGACATAGCAGGACGGTACTTTTTTCTTCTTGTGCCGATTGCAAACCTAACCTGGAAAAGAAACCTTTATAAGGTCTTATGACTCAAATGCTAAAAGGTATTCACAAACAAAATTCGCAATTTACATCTCAAGACGAGGATCCCCTCTTTGCGACACATTTCCAGTTCTTTCTCCAATTAATATCTGGAGAAAAGGAGCCTAATCGGTCTAATCATCACTGGTGTGCAATGGAGGAAGGTCTCGCCACATGAGGCTGCGCACAGAAGGCAGCGGAAGAAACTTCATGTAGTTTTACATAAAGCGGCCTTCACACGGCAAACTAAAGTTGGCAAACTCGTGTTGGCAAACTCAAGTTGATGTGTGTGAACGGCACAAAAACAGTCGGCAAACAAGTTGGCAAACTGTTGGCGACAAATAGAACTTGCCTCTATTCTCGCCAACTTTGTCGCCAACTTTTTCGTGTTGGTCAACTCGTATATGACGTGTGAACGGTTGGCCAACATGTGTTGGTAATTTTCAACCATTCAAAACGAGCTCTATTCACGTGATTTATTTGTGTGACACTTCACAAAATGGGGGATGCGAGTCAACACTTTTTAAATTTAATATCAAAGCGGTTCACAATTGTCTGGCTGTTCGGGACGTTTCATCTATAGCCTACAAAGATACTAAAAACAAACAAAACAAAACGAAGGAGCGCGCGGACAAACTTGGTTTTGTCCAAACCTTTCTAATTCTCCACCGCTTTCTGGATCTTCTCTTCTTATCTTCTGTTTCACTGTTGTACGTGATTAAAACTGCACTAAAAAGCGGCCATGTTGGAAATTGCCGTGTTTGTTATTTGCCACGAGTTTGCCGTGTGAAGGAACGAGATTGCCAACTTTTTGAAGTTTTCCAACACGAGTTTGCCAACTTAAGTTTGCCGTGTGAAGGCCGCTTAAGGATCATTCAGAAAGAGGCTCGGCTACCAAGTAGTCAAAGATGGCGACGAACTGACTTTTTCGCAATCAGATTGTGCTACTTTCCATTTACGCTTCAGAATTTACTCCGTGAAACGTTTTACATCGGTATAGAACAGCCTTGACGTTCTTTTATTTGAGCCTGGAAGCACTCATCTACAGAAGATGTAGTTTCAAGTAGTTTAATGTCGAGTATGAGCAAAAAAAGCCAATTCCTGTTTCTTCACGTGTTGTTGACCTTGTTTTTGTCGTTACAGAGGAGCACTTACGGTAAGAAAAACAAAGTCTAGGCTAGTTAAACATTTTAGAAATATTTGAAAGTATCTATCTTTTAAGGTTCCACAATATCTTCGTGGATGCCATCAGAAAAAATCGTACCAGCGTTTATGGGGCGCCGTACTGGACATTATTACGAACTTTCCTTATACGTGCTTAACTCCTACTAAACGTGACATATTTTATATTTGTTATGGTCATTGTCATATAACCATGCCAAAATCCAAATAAACATGCTCAACTTGCTTATATCCCGTATGGTCATTGCCATATAACCATGCCAAATTCCAAATAAATATGCTCAACTTACTTTATATTCTCTCTGGTCATTGTCATATAACCATGCCCAAATACACTTACATTGAGCATTCCAAAGTTTCATCCAGTATGGTATGATGCACCGCGCGCTTTATATGCAGATTTTGTAACCAGATCGATGGTGGCATTGCTGGATCAGTGAATTGACTCATATCATTTTTTGAACGGACAAAAACACTACTTACCGAAGCAGAACAGTACATTTATGTATTCAGTTCATCTGCTGGGGACATAGACAGAATAGAATGTTACACGAAAGGCTTTCAGAGGCTGGGGAAACTGTTTTTATTTTGAGAGAGACGAGAAGAGAGAGCTTCCGAACTCATCAGTTCGGATCGTGATTTAGAAAAGGCAAATTTTCAAAGGAACATGGATGAGCTGTCCACACACTTGACAAGACTTCGAGTCTATTTTTAGAATATGGCGAGTTGCATTTTCCTTGGGTCAGAATAGCGGAACTTCTCGGAATATAGACAAAAACTCTAGCTAGAAGGTCACTCCTGGAATTGGTCAAACCCGGATGTTAGGTGTGTACATAGCAGGGGAATACGAGTTCAGAGATGGAAAGTCAGAGAAATGATGCGCGAGCAAGATCCAGTTGGATCAGCACTTCAATGGAGAAACTGAATTTGCCCTTTGGAAACCCCAGTTTCGGTTGACCTCTCATGCCTGTGTACTCCCTCTTGCATTGGTGGGTCGGCATATTTACTGTGTCCTCATTTAAATAATCAGCCATATTCTAAAAATAGACTCGAAGTCTTGTCAAGTGTGTGGACAGCTCATCCATGTTCCTATGAAAATTTGCCTTTTCTAAATCACGATCCGAACTGATGAGTTCGGAAACTCTCTCTCCTCGTCTCTCTCAAAATAAAAACAGTTTCCCCAGCCTCTGAAAGCCTTTCGTGTAACATTCTATTCTGTCTATGTCCCCAGCAGATGAACTGAATACATAAATGTATTGTTCTACTTCAGTAAGTAGTGTTTTTGTCCGTTCAAGAAATGATATGAGTCGATTCACTGATCCAGCAATGCCACCATTGATCTGGTTACAAAATCTGCATATAAAGCGCGCGGTGCATCATACCATACTGGATGAAACTTTGGAATACTCAATGTAAGTGTATTTGGGCATGGTTATATGACAATGACCAGAGAGAATATAAAGTAAGTTGAGCATATTTATTTGGAATTTGGTATGGTTATATGGCAATGACCATACAGGATATAAGCAAGTTGAGCATGTTTATTTGGATTTTGGCATGGTTATATGACAATGACCATAACAAATATAAAATATGTCACGTTTAGTAGGAGTTAAGCATGTATAAGGAAAGTTCATAATAATGTCCAGTACGGCGCCCCATAAGCGTTGTTTTTAAGGGAGCTACATGTACCATGCCAGTGATGCCACTACTTTGCAGGACCTGGACAATCGATGAAAATTGATGATCGGAAAATCAATCGATCAATCGATGACAGTCAATTAATAAATGTTGATTGGCATCGATTGGCATCGGCCAATCGATGATCAATCGATAATCACACCTAAGTGGTCACGAACTTCATCGCTTACCATTGGTTGGTACTAAATTCATGTCTCACTATACCGGAAAATAAGCTTAATATAAGCTTATTGTAAGCTTAGTTTTTGCTAATAAAGCATTTAATTTGGGTCATGTTGCAGCTACCGTAAGGTCTCACATGAATGCTTTGAAATCCTTGAAGTTGAGAGGACAATAGAACAAACAACAGAAACAGTGCCCCCTGGCATCAAAACAGTAACAGCTGCTGCAGTGATAAATATCATTACAAGCTTACAAGAGTTGCTACACTATAGTTAAATTTTTCATGTATTACTATTGAACAGATGGCACCATTTATGATTTTCAGGTGCATCTGAATCATGTCCAGGTCGTTACTGTGGAAGAATTATTGAAGACAATGGGAAACTTGGAGATTGTGGGGTAAGGCCCAACTATTTGTAATAAGTAACAATTTGATAAAGCTGTTTCACTTGAACATTAGCATTAAACTTGTTACTTCCATCACATTTTTTCAATATGAACTTTTTAAAAAATATATTTAGCAGCAAGGTTCAGAAGTGCTTGTACAGTGGAACCCTGCCTTACAACCAATGCTTAATTACTATTATTATATCTCTAAGTTAGTATGCGCACTATGATTGGTCAATTTAGCGGTGTTATCAACCAAGGCAGAAGGCTCATTCAATAATTGCTAATTAATATTGTATTTTGGACCCACTAGAGAGGGTCTTGGTAGGGAAAGGGGTGAAAGGAAGGGTTAACCCTTTACCTACCTGTAAATGTAGGCAGAGGAGATAGACCAGTGATCTTGGGATCCCACAGTGATGTTGAGCAATAATTTAGCATGAGAGTCATAATAGTATTTCCCTATTAGCATGATAATTTACCCAACTCATTGTTTTAAGTAAAATTTAACAAAAAGCAGTATAGAGTTTTGCATCTCTCAGGCCTTCTGATAGGGTGCGATTAAAAAATGCAAATTATGCGAAATTTTCAGGGGAGATTGTGCGATTAGAAAGGCCAATTGTGCGATAAATTATGTAAATTGTGCGATTTTTTCCTAAGCAATTTAAAGCTTGTTTTATAAGGTTTCAGAGGACAAAAAACACCTCTGTTGTGCGATTAGAAAGGCCAATTGTGCGATAAATTATGTAAATTGTGCGATTTTTTTCCTAAGCAATTTAAAGCTTGTTTTATAAGGTTTCAGAGGACAAAAAACACCTCTGTGTGCCCTAAAGACATTTTGAACACAAAGGAACAGTAATTGTATCTTCAGTTGGCATTAGTTGGGTTAAATTGAAACTGAAGTCTTCTGCACTATCAGTGCACCACGTTAAAAGTTGAAAGGTAACAGCTAACATGCAGCGAAATCATTGATCAAAATTGATACTCTTGCATGCTACAGTGTCTAACTACCTTCTTACGCTTTGTTTTTATGTGCAGTATTTTATTTTTGAACACAACAAACTGGCTTTTTAAATTTATTCTTCAAGGATCGTCAATATAACAATATTGAATTTTCAGTTTTTAAACACTTCTCAATTTGTGCAGACGTTTTGCAATTTAGAACCGTTTTTAGCATTTGCTGTTTGCTTCCTTGGTTTCGCTCCACTCTCTGCTTGTGTATTGCTGACTCAAGGTGCTTGTCCACCACGGACTTTCAGAGATGGTCTATAACAATATTGCACGATGAGCAAAACATCAGTCCATCGCCCACGTAGAATGTACCTTCGGGATACTTTCTTGCTCAATCGTGAGCTGTCATATAAGGCGGAAGGTGGGAACTTGCTTTCTTGGTCAAAGAAACAGCGGGCGTTTTCACTACAAACTTATCCATGAGTATGGTTTTATCGGTTTCAACGAAAGAAAATACATTTTGCCGAAGGACTGACAGCTTGGCTTATTTTTCACATCTGTATACTTGCAATCATTTCAGCCGTTCCGATTGGCTAACCCGAACAAAGGGGTTGTTTGTTACACCAATAGGCAACTCTTTAAGAATGAGACTCGCACCAGGGCTCTGACATGCAAAATAACGCCTTGAACTTCGAATGTTTACGAAATCGAAGGTGACAGACGTTTTTTAAGGTTTTTTCAAGGTAAATCATCTTTAAAAAGGCATGTCCATGTGGTACTTTTTAAGAAAATTGTTTATTTATGGTTGATTTTGTGAATAATGTGCGATCTTTTGTGAATTATGCAATTTTTTGTGAATTGTGCGATCGGATGCGGTTTGAGGTCGATTGTGCGAAATCGCACCATCGCGTAATATCAGAAGGCCTGACTATGGAAAACCAGTACAGTACAGTCAGTGGAACTTCCCCTTAGAGTCATGTGATAATACAATCACATCATTATTATGGCCACTTCTTCTGTCCTGCCAAAACCTCCATACATTTTCCTGAAAGAAAACCTTGTTAATAGGGCCACCCCATTAATACTGTCAACGGCCATATTCTAAAAACCCAACCTGTATAATCCTTGACAATTTTACCCCCTTTATATGGCCACTTAAAGAAGTTATGTTTATCTTTCCAATGTTTTAAATATTGTATAAAATGATTGAAGTTTTTTCTTTTACTTTTTAACTTATATCTGCATTTCGAGTGTAGAACAGTTGTTTAGAAGTGCAATAATTGTTATATATCTGTTAAAGACGCAAGTCAATTTACATGTAGCCAAATTTTCATGGCCCATTGATGACCATTTAAGCAGGGTTCCACTGTACTATTTATCATCCTAACACACAAAAAACAGTATTGTAACATGTAATAATTAATATTATAATATCTGTTCCAGGCTTGTCCAAGGGGTTACAGCACCAATGGCACAGTTTGTTTGGAGTGTTTGTCATCTCCCGATTTGTACGATTGGTTATATCTTGGGTTTATGGCATTTTTGTCCCTAATATTTCACTGGTTCTTTATTGACTTCTTTGCCAAGAGGGACAGAAAAAAGTGTGTTTTAATTACAGACTGTATCACTCATAGCAAGTGAAAACACGATGATATATTCAAGTTGCTGTGAGCCTAAGATCGTATATCAATATTATTCAGTAGTTTATTGAATGAATGTTCTTGTGCTGTTTGGCAAATGCACTTGCTTTGGTGAAATGTAAATTACCTGTGCAATAGTGACTGTCACCGCCAAGATATATAAATTATTATGCTTTTAAGTAAATTATTATACTACATTATTATATCTTACAGCACTGATTATATTACCGTGAACAATGTATAAATATATGATTCCTTCTCAGCCCCCCCACCCCCCTATCCTTCCGGACCCTGCCACCATTGTGGATACAGTCTTTGTACTCATTTGGTGGAATCACTTGTACTCTAGTAGCACATTAAAGTTAGTAAATAATAAGTTTATTCATTGTTTAGGCTATAAATTGAGAACAGTCATTACCAAAAATGATTGTTATTATCAGGTCATCTCAGTAGAATTAGGTAGACAAACTAATTAAAGTGCATCTAACCCCAAAATATTTTTTTCGCGCAAATAAATCTTTGCACCTGTTTGAAACACATTGTGCCCTTTTCCCCTTATTAGTCCAAATCTTGACTTTTTAAAGGCTGTAAACGTGACGTTATCTGGCCATCATATGTTCCACAACCAAGCAATTAAGGAGTATGGGTCTATCCCTGGTTTGACATCACAGCCTTCTTTGCATGCATGTTTACAAAGACTTGCTGCAATGCAAATCCGTCTGTGATGTCAAACTAGGAATAGACCCATACCCCTGGCTAGCTCAGTTGTGGAACATATGATGGCCAGATTTCGTCACTTTTACAGCCTGTAAAAAGTCAAGATTTAGTGGCTTAGTGCATTTACATCATGTGCAAAGATTTATTTGAGGGAAAAAAATATTTTGGGGTTAGGTGCACTTTAAATAAGTTACTGATAACCTCTCATAAAATTTAAGTGTTCCCACTTCTCTTCTTGTCTGTTGGATGAAAGAAAGTCAACACATTCTTATTTATACTGAAAATTAAACTTCTGTCCACCAAGTACAAGTCTGAGGTAGACATTTCATAGTTTGGCCTGTGCTGTGTAGAATCAAATCATTTTGTTGCAAATGATGTGAAATTCTTTTTGCAGTATCTTTGTTCTTTGCCTGAGTGCTTTTGTTGAAAGTGCCTTAGCAGCTGTGTTTTCTCTTCTTGTGAGCAAACCTCAAGGTTAGTTAATAGCCATGTAATATAACACAGGCAGAATTTTGAGAGGCACAAAGTAGAAAGGAAATAAATTTCAGGGTCATAGCCAGACAGAAGTTTTTTACAGCTCAATGTAATTTATCAGAAAAATACGACTCCTAAAAAATCCCAGTAATTCTTACCACAAATCTTTAACTTTCACTGCAACATTAACCCATTGACGCCTGTGCCGCCCGTAACCGCCTGTGACGAACCTTGGCCTTTCTTCTGCTTCTGACGTCATCATTTTTGACCAAATTTGGCATCATCTATACTCAACTTCTGCAGGAGGAAAAGATCTTTCCAATGATGCCTAGATCAGAGTGATCGGCTTATGGGGCCTGAGATATGCACAAAAATGCTCAAAAAGATGAGTGAAAAACTCAGAGCAACATTTACTGCCACTACACCTAACTGCTCCACGGTAAAAATTGGCCGCTTCGATGACTCTTTCTTAGAAGTTTTTTTAACTGCAAGCAAGCCCAGTAAAAGGTCAATCCCTGAAGCGAAAAGAAAAGAAAAGGAGAAAAAGGAAAGGA